>OX578147.1:110940401-111005401 GCA_951213105.1 Amaurobius ferox
ATTTGGCGAGATTTTCATTTATTTGGCAACATTTCAAAAAGTCGCCAAGTTGGCGGCATTCCGCCAAATTCGTCGCCAAAATCTCGCCAAGCGTTATGAACGAAGAAATAAGTTATTCTTTCAGCAGATAAATGACAATTGGCGTTCAAATACAAAAGTATTACTTAAAGTATCTTTTTCATGAATGGAACGAGCTAGATCCACGAGAATGATGTCACCCAATTTATCGCATGGTATTACATATGAAAAGTGAACATGTTTCTCAATAGTAAATATATTTTTTTTATTTTCATGAATTTTTGATATTTTTTTAAATATACAATATCTCAAGAACGGCTCATGTTAGCGTTCTAAAATTTATGTCAATCGTTTTCTTAAGAAAAATTACATAAGAAATGTCTATTTGCGTAACTTTATTAGCGGTTTTGATTTTTTGACGATTTTTTCAAAATTTCATTCGAAAGTTTAGAGGAGTTCTGGACATTCGATTGCGTATATCTGGACATTCGATTGCCTAAAAATTATCGAAATATAATTCATGACAGTAAGGATTTTCAACAAATTTTATCAGATCTAATACTACACGAGTTCCATGGGACTGCTATAATTTCTGAATCAACATCTTCATCTTCTAATTCTTCTAAATACTTCACTGCTTCCGATATAGTAAGAAATTTTTTTCTCATACTTGGTTGTTAAATAATTCAAACACAGTTCGTAAAGCGACTATAGTACAAAAAGAGACTGGGAATAGTATTGGAAATTCTAGACCTCTTGCATTTGCTAATAATGCTCGATTAGTGCTGCATCTATTTTTAGTAGTGTGTAGCGCCAATGCTCCCAATTTGTGAACACATAATAAAATCGCCAGAAAAGTACAGAAAAAAAAATTCAAAAATTTGATGCCTAACTGTGAAATATAGAACCATATCTCGGCTTTCCGAATATAACACTTATAAAGTTTGTTTTTTTTCTGGGTATTTTCATAGGAAATTTATATTATTGTGGAAATCTGAATTTCGTAAATATTTGAATTTAAATTTCGAAAAGAAACATTAAAATTTAAGAAATACAAAAATTATCAGCGATTTGGACTAGACTATGGATATAATTTGTGGAGAAAATTTTCAAATTCGTAATTTTGGGGTTGCCAGAAAAAAAAATATTTTATGGATGTTCCCAATATGGGAGCAATGGTGCTTAATGGGTTAACAAGATATAAACTGGTCCATAGCTGACATTTTTTATGTATAGAAATTGCTGGAGCTGAAATTCTGAAACACATCCTCTTGGTATATTTTGCAAATACTACCGTGGCATTGATTATTCAAATTAAATTGAAGAATTATTAATAAACTTTCTCTATCAAATGAAATATAGATACTCTTTAAGTAACTGGAAAAGGAAATTAATGTTCATATTTCTGAGTTGGAAATATGCATGCACGTTGTATTTCCCCATGTTTCATCCGCATAAAATGAATAATTGATAACATGTGGACAGGGAGAAATCTTTTCGATATTTTAAGAACATTGGTTATAGGAGATGCCATATTTCATCAGCAAAAGAGTCAATTATTCAATCATTATATATACCATCAATCTTAAAGCTCTAGGGAAAACGCCTATCTATCATAAATGAAGTTACGATTTCTACGTCCTGTGTAACAAACTGTTATGTAATGTGCTAAGGGTTAGAAAAATAATTTAATATATGCTTGATTATCTGATAATTATTTAATGCTTTTTTGAAAAATATGGCATTATATGTATTATATAAGCATATTAGAAAAATGTTGACTGGTTGCAACGGAATAGCAAACAAAGAGAAATTAACGTATAAACTGGAATAATTCGAATCATATTTTAAATTGTTTATGTTTGAAAGAATCGATTGAATTTTTTGTTTTACCGGGTCCAGAAGCTCAGTTCTTCAAAACCGAAATCTATTTTTTGAACGTTACTTAAAACCATAATGTCTGTTGAGTTTCATCTTGTAGACATTACTTTGTTTTCCATTTTTATTTATTTTGCTTATGTATATAAAGTTCGCATTTAAGTATATTCATCTTAATAAAGGAAGATGTCTGTGTGTCCGTCTTTCGTGCACCTAGGCATTATTTTTTTTTAAATTTCGGAATCCGTTTTCTAGTTATTTTTTTCTAGTTGTTAGCCCAATTCACAACGATTAGGGCCGATATTCACGCAAATAGATTTCTTTATCAACTTAAAATATTATCACATAGTTTCAATCATGGCACCATCGAAAAAAATCGAAGAATTCTTTAAAAACAAAACTGTATATGGAAACCATATCATTATTAGACGATGATTTTTAGTGAATTTTTTAAAGATATTTACTTTTCATGTATTTTAAACCTCTGTGATTTACACGAAATTGACTTGCCATCCATTCTTCATATTTTCAGCACTTGTTTACAATATCACTGATTACTCCATAAAAACATATAAACGCATTGAGATATATTTTATTGCGCCGTTACCAAAATACAAAAGTTAAAGTGATAAAGATTGAAAAAAAGCATTTTTGGTCCAAAATAAATATTTCAAAATTGTGGCAATTTTAATATTCGGAAATGACATCACAAACACGGCATCCTCTTTCTCATTGAACATTATGTTAAACGTTCTTCGGTTCTAGCTGAAGAGGCACGTATTTCAAAAAATAGAACACAGTTTTAGACGTTAAAAATATTCTAAAACAATTCGGGCCAAAAATATGAGTTTAATTACGCAAAGAACTGAAACCATAGCCGTTATATTATCACAAGCCTTCGACATATTTGGCCGCTATTGCTGTTCATCAGAAATGACAATGGACTTTAATAATTAATGAAAATAGTACAATGCTAATCATTCATTGCTAACAGTTCTTCAGTTCTTTTATGAAACATTTTAGGATATCCTCATATTCAATTTAGAAAATGCTTGACAAAACGCGTGCTAAGAAACAGAACTTGATGTTTTAATAAATTAAAAAGGTAATTGTCTTCTAAAAGGTAAAATCAAATGTAAGGAATTTCGGAAGAATACCTTCTATTAAAAGAATTGTAAGAAAATTTCTAAACTACAGGTTAACTCCAAAATGACTCAATAATTTGAACCATTCCCTAATGCTTTCTGGTGTACAACAATAATCGTATTCAAGCTGTGGTAATTTTATGCATTTGAGCGTAATACCTTGCATTTTTGAAAGCTTATTCATAGATATAAATTCGATTTTGACATATTTTCCATATTTTCCACTTTTTGTTTATTTGCATGCGCATCGTCACAACTGCGATCATTACATGTCGGAACAACGATAACCGAAACAGTTAACCGCTTCTGAAAGAGTTTTAAATTTCAGCAGGCTACTTTAAATTTCAATACTTTAGCTAAAACCGGCGGCTCTTTTCTATGGAGCAACATTAGCAGCGAATATTGTCAATATATGTTGGTATAATAACAATATATCTGCAGTTCATATATTATTATAACTCCCATTTTATTGTAGAATTAATTTTTCCTATCTTGAATATGATGCCTTCAACCACGATGCCCGAATCCAAAGCGAAAGTCCTGCACTACCAGATTTATCAGAGCATGAACAGTTGGTGGTATATTTTACGCGAGATACAAAAATAGAGGACACATGTCTAAACGATTTCAACGCTCACCCTAGAGTTGATAATGATAAAGGATCTAGTTTCACGACTTGAATGGGGTCATCTGATCAGACGCTTTCCCCAAATGTTATGTGGATGACCCATGCCACTCGATTCACCCTAAGGTATGAGCAGCTGATTGAGTAACCAGTCCCCCAAACGTTGTGTTGTTGTTGTTGACACCCAGACCGTCCGACCTACGAGAAAGGTGTAAGGTAACCTTTTGGACGGTCGGAAAGTGCCATTCAATTTAGACCGGAACCCAGTGGTGGAGGCATCCACAAGGATCGTACCCTCCTTCCCCTACCACCAACCTTTCGGAAGGACTTACGGACCCACATGTGCAACGTGATCGTACTCCGCATGAACACGGCTGCAGTTGTGGCAGCGTGCAAATCCAGCACGCAAACCACCGGGCTACCGCGCCCGAAATATGCCAACAGCACGCGGTGTTCCCAGGTGGTCACCCACCCCCAAACGTTGTGTTTAAAATGTTCTATGTTTTTCTAGCTTGTTGTGTAAATCAAACATAATTTGTAATATGAATTTACCTAAGGAAGGTATCCCGCCATTACCACCATTGAGACATCTGCGGTTGCCCAATAAATTCCATTTCCACCAGAGCAACTACAGTAGTACAATTCATCAATACCAACAAAGAAAGTTCTACGCAGTTTACGGCATTACTTTATTGCATACAGCTGTGTGGTCTTGCCGAGACAGGGGAATTTGGAGAATTCCAGTTGTGCAATTACCAATTGTGCAATTCCAGTTGTGCAATAAGTATTTTATGAATATTACACAAAGTCTTTAAAAAGTAATGTATATTAAAATGTTTCTAGAAATACATAATTTTTTAACACTTTCCTACATAGTTGAAAAGTGTTTATGACTTTGGCCATTCTGTCTGCCTGTCTGTCCATTCGCACGATAACTACTGCAAAAATGATTTTATCAAAATAAAATTTTAGTACCTTGTTTATGGGACATATGGTAATGTAGATGAATAATATCGCCTTGTTAATTTTGGATTGAACCCAAGTTGAAAAAGTGAAATACATTGAAAATCCTATGGATCTACTTTTTCAAATATTTCTAAGCGAAGATAAAATTCGAAATTGATTTGAAAATTATAGGACATATTCTAATTATCTCACCAAATATATAACAGATATGTTTGGTCGTTTTTTATATAAAAATAAATTAATAGTTAGAACCCATATTATATGAAGATATCACGTGGCCCACTTTAACATAAAATATGGCATCCAACTTTTCTTCCAATGTCAAAATCGAGATTTTTAAAGTACTTTTAAACTTATATTTTTTGTTGCATCCGTCCTAGAGTGAAGAACTTGAACCACCTTCCTTGGAGGAGGTGGAGAGAGCATTAAAGAAACTAAATAATAACAGTGCGGATGGACCGGATGGAATTAAGACAAAGCCCATGAATATAAATGAGCCTAAACTTACTAGAGAAATATGTGCTATTATCACCAAGGTTTGGGATTTGGAACAAATGCTTATTGAATGGGAAGAGGGATCCATATGCCCGATATATAAGAAGGAGATAAATTGGAATATAACAACTACACAGGAATTATTCTGTTGAAAACATCCTATAAGATATTTTCGAATATCCTAGCAGAACGGCTAGTAGCCTTTACAGTCAATATCATTGGAGCCTATCAGTGTGGCTTCCAAAGGGGGAGGTCAACGACGGACCAAACTCATAGCATTAGGCGAATCTTGGAAAAGACAAGGAAATATGGTATAGATACATAAATACCGTCTTTTTGTTGATTTTAAAACTGAATATGGTAGCATCGATAGAGAGAAATTATGTCAAGCGATGCTAGAGTCGGGAATACATGTGAAATTGAGAAACTTCATAAAAATGACGTTTGGTAGAGAAAAATGTAGAGTAAACATAGGAACTGGTTTATCCGACGCCTTTTATACGGAAAAGGGACTAATACAGGGATATTCTCTCACATGCCAGTTGTTTAACATCGCCTTGGAAAAAACAATAAGAGACTCTGGCATACAAACACAAAAAGCAATTTGCAATAAATCAATACACTTGTTGACCTTTGCGGATGATATTGAAATTGTTGGAAGAACGAGGGCAGCAATAGTGGAAGCTTTTTGTGCCCTTGAGGCAGCAGCGAAAAATAATGGCTTGACAGCCAATGTGGAGAAAACTAAGTTCTTGGCAGTGACAAGTAGATACCAAGATCAGTTAACGCTGGAAATCAATGATTACGTTTTTGAGAAGTTGACTAGTTCAAATACCTGGACACAATGGTAAACTGTAATTACAATATCAAAAGTGAAATTATGAATCATATAGGTATGGCTAACTGATGCTACTATGGTTTACGTAATCAGTTTAAATCAAAATATGTAAGTGGAGAAACAAAGACAGGGTTATACAAGACATTAGTAAGACCAATAGTTTTATATGGAAGTGAATGCTGGACTATAAATAAAACTGATGGAAGTAAGTTGATGATTTTTGAACGAAAAATCTTGAGAAGAATATTTGGAGCGGTAAAGGAAAATGGAGTGTGGAGAATAAGATATAATCAAGAATTGCAATATAAATTTAGAGAACCAAACATAGTAAAAGTGATTAAAGTGGCTCAACTAAGATGGCTCGGCCATATATATATATAGATATGGAGAGGATAACTTAGTCAAGAAAATAACTTTCCAGGGGCCAGAAGGAAAGAGAAGGACAAGGCCGTGTACAAGGTGGCTGGACATTGTGAAGAAGTGGCTGAGGAACGCTGGCGTAAATAGATGGAGGACAGTAGCATCGGACAGGTCGAGATGTGAGAAACTGACTGAGACAGCTTTGGCTGGCAATCGGCTGTAGTGCTTAAGAAGAAGAAGAAGAAGACGATCCGTCCTAGAACCGTTTTATATTTGTGTATTTTCTGTGCATTTATATTCTGCGCCAACGCAATTACAATATTTTTTAGTTTAAATGATCATCAGACTTTGATTATTTTTTACAACGAAGCCTAATTTTAACGCATGCAGAATGTGAGCAAATTACGCTGTAAAATGAGCTATATAAGAATTGCTGATTTTTTTATCTCAAAACTATTTAGCTCTGGAGTCTGGAATATAGGTGATATGAATGAAATAAATATCCATTGATTTTACATACACAAGCAGCCAATTTTATAGCATTACCTTTCTCAATGAAGATTTAAGCATGGAGTTAGGAAGTACATTTACTTCCATGGATTGAAGTTTTTAAGTAAAATAAATTATTGTAGTAATGTGATAATTTAAAACAATATCACCTCTAAATGTATAGCATTTTAGAGATGTTTAAATAAAATTGCATTGCAATTAGAAATTTTTTCATAATCAATGCTTTACGCATGATTGATCTTTCTTGTTTTAATTTAAAATATAACCGTGATGTAATACAACTATTCTTATACGAAGTAGTACAACAGGAGATTAACTTTCATTACCAAACCAATGTTAGTCACCACCCAGGTTAAAATGAAGGTATACATTTGAAGAAGCTTAAGACAAGCAACGCTGTTCTATTTCACGTAAGGTAAAATATGCTGTCAAATCGGTGCCATACTATCTAATTGAAGTAGTGGTACGGTCTGCTGTACTTAATGAAATATGAATGGACCTTTAAAAATGGTGCTAATGGTAAGAGTTACATATAAAGGACTTTGAAATCATAAGAGAAAACCAAGTTATGGTTTTAATTAATATATACAATGAACAAAGAGCAAATACTAATGATAGCATGGTAAAATTATGGTAACATAGTAAAAGGCTCAAAAAAAGAATATTCTGATACTACCGAAACGATCGGCTTTGCAAGGTCGATGAATGCCATTGAATAACTATTAAGTCTTTGAAACAACACACAGTGAATTAAACTCATAAGTAAAGAAAACCAATGATTATAATATTGCGTAAAATACACAAGAAAAAAGAACAAAGTAAACAACCGGTTTCGGAAAATTTATGAGATGACTTCATGAACTACATACGAAAAAGGTGTTGTAAAAGTACCAGAAATTTTTTGTTGCTGTTTTATTTCTTTGCAGCAGTTCGAGCCCTATTCCTTTATATGTATAGTATTTTATGCAATACTATAAAAAATGTGATGTGGGCAACACATGACCTTCCTTATATAATGCAATGGATTTCCAATTTTTGCAATAAAAAAAATTAAGTTTTCCTAATAGTATTTTTTTTATATTATTTCCAAGAAATTGAATTTTCGTCAAATAGTCGTCAATTTCACTGATTTAGTGTCATTTTTATCCGTTTGGCGAGATTTAACTTAATTTGGCAACATTTAAAAACGTCACGAATTTGGCGACATTCCGCCAAATTCGGCGCTAAAATCTCACCAAGCATTCCATTCTGGACGGAGAAATAAGTTACTCTTATAGCAGATAAATTACTATGGCGTTCAAATACAAAAGTATTATTCAAAGTATCTTTTTTCATGAATGGAACGAGCTAGATCCTCGAGAATGATGTCACCCAATTTAACGCATTGTATTGCATTTGAAAAGTGAACATGTTTCTCAATAGGATTTTTTTTTATATATATCTTTTTGATAATTTTTTTCGAAAAATACGCAATATCTCGAGAACGGTTCATATTAGCGTTCTAACATTTATGTCAATCATTTTCTAAGGAAAAATTACATTAGAAATGTCCGTAACTATCTCCGTAACTTTATTAAATTGTTTGATTTTTTGATGATTTTTTCAAAATTTCACTAGACAATTTAAGGGGGTTCTGGACATTCGATTATGTTTAAAAACAATAGGTTTCCAGTATTCACGGATTATGATTTTTGTATCAAATTTCCTTCGAATCGGTCCATTTGTTCGTCAATTATCGTCTCCACAGGCTCACTGACACACACACACACACTTTCACACTCACACACACACACATACACATACTTTCACACACACACACACACACACACACACACACAGATATCACCTCAAAAATGTGTGATTCGTGATCAGGGATGCTTGAAACGTGCTCGAAAACTCGAATTCGAATTTTCGACCCCATCACAATATTTTACATTATGTATATGAGGAAAGTAATATGATATGAGCAGCACATGACTCTCCTTATAATGCAATGAGTTTACCTCTTTCACAGTGAAAAATTTATGTATAAGATCTGGGGCACAGTGCTTTTAACGTTGAATTCTACATTTGGCGCTTTTGCGGAGAGCATTAAAACTACTTCATACCCAATTAACTTAATCACGGCACTCTAAATTAACAAATACAAATATTTGATAACATCCTCAATAGACAATATAAATAGTCCATATATCAAAATATTTTAATAATAAATTCATCAATTAGCCATCAGTTTCATTAACTTGGCGCAATATTTACAATTTTGGCAATATTTTCATCAATCTGGGGTTAAATTTCGCGAAGTTGGCGATATTTCGCAAGATTATTCACAAAATTCGCCAAGTGTATCGCTAAGTGTTGCAAACAAATGAAGATAATATACTAGAATGTATACCCATATAACGGAATTATAAAATTTGAAAAACAGTAATTCCCATTTAGCGTCATTTTTCAGTTTGTTGACATTTTTATCAGTTTGGCGACTTTTTCTATAATATGGTAGCATTTAAAACGTTGCCAATTTGGCAACATCCCGCCACATGTTTCGTCAAACGTTATGGACGGAGAAATGGATTATTCTCATACTCGAATCCTATATTCTTTCCAAGATATTAAATTGCTGTAAAAAATTTGTCGTTTTTATTGATTTAGCATTATTTTATCAATTAGGCGAGATTTTTTTTCAATTTTGCGACATTTTTATTAATTTGGTTATATTTCAATCAATTTGGCAACATTTAAAATGTTTTTATAAATTTGACGACACTGTTATAAATTTGGGGATATTTTTTGTTAATTTGGCAATTCAAAGAAGTGTAGCCAAGTTGGCGATATTTCGCCATATTCGTTGCCAAAATTTCGCCAAGCGTTATGGATAGAGAAATTAGTTATTCTTATAGTAGATAAATGACTAATAGGGTCCAAATACAAAACTATTACTCAAAGTTTCTTCTCTCGTGAATGGAATGAGCTAGATCCACTAGAATGATGTTAACAAATTTATCGCATGATGTTACACTAGGAAAATGAACATATTTCACAATAGTTAATACCTTTTATTCATTTTATGTAAATTTTTGATAAATGTATTTTTAAAATATGCAATATTTCGAGAACGGTTCTTGCTAGTGTTCTAAAATTCATTTCAATCGCTTTCTAATCAAACTTAAATAAGAAATTATTATAATTTTTTTGCTAATTCTTTCAAAATTTTATTCGAAAATTTAGCTGTGTTTTGAACATTCGATTATTTTTAAAATGCTTCGATTTCATCCAGTATTCACGGATTGTAATGTTTGCGTTAAATTTTGTTCTAATCGCTCCATTTGTTCATGAGATATCGTATCCAAAGGCTTATTGACTGACACACACACACACACACACACACACACACAGGTATCACCTCAAAAAAGTTCGATTTGTGTTCAGAGATGCTTGAAAGGCGCTTTCCCGTCGAAAACTCGAATTCAAATTTTCAACTCCATCACAATACTTCCCTTATACATTATACTATGTATATAAGGAAAGTAAAACTGTTAAAATATGAATATGTTATACAGTGTGATCCCTTTTTATATATTCCTTACCAGTACAAATATCGATATCTTACTCTCAAATTATAAATACACAACTTACTTGCAGCTAATAAATAATAAATTCTGATTTTTTTTTTCGTTTATCCAAGTATCAGATTATTTCATTACTCAAAAACTAATTTATATTTCTTTACATCTTGAAATCTTATTTACTATTTCATCTACCACTTAGATTCTTTAAAAAAATTAATTGCACAGAAGTAATTGAAAATTGAATTATCCTTCATTAATTATAAATTTTTATTAATGGCGTTGTATTTCTTGTAGAGAATAATACACATTTCATTATTATATTGTAATCACTAAAATTTAATCAACAAATTTAATTAGAATCAAAACGCATAATAAATAAATTAATTAATTTTGCAGTATTTGTATAGCTTTTGTAACAGATTCGGATGCTTGTTCAAGAATATTCATTTCTTTTCTGCGTGTGTGTATTTTAATTATTCATCAATAGTTCTTTATAAAAAAAATACATGAAAATATGTCGAGCAAACACATAGATAAAGCAAATCTTAAATGCTCATTACTTTCCTTATATACATAATGTATAAGGAAAGTATTGTGACGGGGTCGAAAATTCGATTTCGAGTTTTTGACGGGAGAGTACGTTTTAAAGATCCCTGATCACGAATCAAACATTTTTAAGGTGATGTCTGTGTGTGTGTGTGTGTGTGTGAAAGTATGTGTGTGTGTGTGTGTGTGAAAGTATGTGTGTGTGTGTGTGTGTGTGTGTGTGTGAAAGTATGTGAGTGTGAGTGTGTGTGTGTGTGCGCGCGCGCGTCAGTGAGCCGTGGAGACGATATATCACGAACAAATAGAGCGATTCGAATGAAATTTGGTACAAAAATCACAATCCGTAAATACTGGAAGCCCATTGTTTTTAAATGTAATTGAATGTTCTAAACCCCCTAAATTTTCGAGTAAAATTTTGAAAAAATCATCAAAAAGCAAACCCTTTAATAAAGTTACGCAATCAGCCATTTCTTATGTAAGTTTTCCTTAGAAAACGATTGACATAAACATTAGAACGCTAGCATGAAGCGTTCTCGAGATATTGCACATTTTTTAAATAAATTTATCAAAGAATCCCATAAATTAAAAAAATATATATTAACTGTTGAGTAACATTTTCACTTTTCATATGTAATATCATGCGATAAATTAGGTGACATCATTCTCGTGGATCTAGCTCATTCCATTCATGAAAAAAGATACTTTGAGTAATACATTTGTATTTGAACGCCAATAGTTATTTATCTGCTATAAGAATAACTTATTTCTCCATCCATAAGGCTTGGCGAGATTTTGGCGCGGAATTTGGCGGAATATCGCCAACTTGGCGAATTTTTTAATGTTGTCAAATTAACGAAAATCTCGCCAAATGGATAAAAATGACGCTAAATCAATGAAAATGACGACTAATTGACCAAAATTCAATATCTTGGAAAGAATATAAATATCTACTATAAGAAAAACCTATTTTTTTATTGTAAAAGTAGTAAATTCATTGCATTATGTAAGGAGAGCCATGTGTTGCCCAACCCAAAAATCTAAAAATTAGTGGTAAAAATAGTCTATAAAATTTACATATGGAAGAATATCATCCATAGACGAAATGTTGTAGTTTTAATACTGATACCTCATTAAAAGTTTATACGTTTAATGCAATTTAAAACAAAATATTTGCATATAGCTCTCAAATTTTATATATATATATATATATATATATATATATATATATAATTAATGTACACTATAAAATTTTGCACTCAGCTGTATATATGATACATAATCTCAGTTGTCTTTTAAGTTAAGAACGCCAACTACACTGTAAGATAAAAAATATCATCTACACTATAAGATAAAGAATGCTATCTACACTGTAAGATAAAGAAAGCCATCTACACTCTAAGATAAAGACTTCCAACTCCCAGTACAAAAACAAGTTCCCGCTATTCTGTAGGATAAATGATTTTATCTGTCGTATAAGGCAAATAAACCCAGATGTCCTGTAAGATACAGAATCCTATATATACTGTAAAAGAAAAAGAAGACCCCCCTAATTGTCATGTAGAATTGAGGTCCCTAGGAGCCTTGAAAAATAAATAATTCCAGACGAGCTGTAAGTTAATCGTCTTGTAGTATGAAGAAAAATTTTTCATGGTAAATAGATTTCGCTTCAGTTGTTGACTATCTGCTCTCAGGATGGACACGTTTGGATTATTAAGACTTTGTACATTTTTATGCAGTAGAGGTTTATATTTTCCAAGCCGTATAGTATAACTTCGATTCTGAACCAGTGTGGACAGCTAGACTACCAACATTTCCTGGATACTAACTTATGGATTTGAAAATCAAAACGAAGACTATTTAGCGAGCAGCATATCATGCGGCATCTCAAGAGGAATTTTACACAGAATAGGTATTTAAAATATATTATAGACACCTTTTTCGCAATTGTTATGCGAATTTAATCTATGTACACTGACTTTCAAAAGTTAAACATGCAATTCAAATTTTCATTTTTCGAAAGCGTATTTGAATTTCAGTGGCCGAAAATCGCTGCGGATGTAGATGCAGTATGCAAATATCGTATGTTACAGCGAATCACGGACAATCCAGATGTATGCAAATTAGGCAGTCATTGAATACGCCAGCATTTTGTCAGGGTTTGTGGAGATGCATTTAAATGTTGATACGAAATGTTTATAACTTTTTTAGGATTATTTTTTATGATATTATTGTTTCTATGGCTGAAAGAAGACGAATGACGGATACTGACCTCTGGCTTGCTGTCGGACTCATTGAAGCAAGGCAGTCAATCAAAGATGTCGCTATTTTCTTTGGCGTTGATCATTCGTTAAGTCTTCTATTATGGAAACAATTCCAAACAAGTCAAGCAGTTATCCGGAGACATGTGCCCGGTAGTCGAAGGGTTACCACCCCCACTGATGATCGGTAGATTGCTATAGTAGCCAAGCGGAATCGACGAGAAACCTCCACAACTGTTACAACCATGGTTGCAGCGATACTTGGTAAGACAATGTCTGCCAGTACTGTGCGAAGAAGAGTACAAGTGAAGGGACTGTACGCCCGAGTAGCACGTTTTTGTGTTACAATAACAATCCAAGCCAGAAGGGCAAGATTAAACTGGTATCGCCAACATGTCAATTGAACTGTCTCAGATCGGTGCACCGTTCTGTTAACGGACGAGTACAGATTTGCCCTGTTATCAGATGATAAGAGTGTCAGGGTCTGGAGAGAACGAGTCACACACAATCAGTCCAAGAACATCATCGAACATCACGCATTCAGAAGTGGCAGCTTCATGGCGTAGACTGAAATTTAAATGGGATACCGCACAGAGCTGCACATCTTTAAAAGCGGTTTTGTGACGACTGCGTGGTATCGGAATGAAGTCCTAGACCCCATTGCGAGACTCTACGCTGCAGAAGATGGTCCTGATTTTCTCCTTATGGACGATAATGGCCGTCCCCATCGAGCTAACATCGTTGACGAATACCTGGAAATTGAGTGCATTTCTCGTATGGAGTGGCCGGCGTATTCCCCCGACCTTAATTCCATTGAAAACCTTTGGAATGCCCTTGGGCGTGCTGTCTCTGCACGTTTACCTCCACCAACCAGTCTCAGAGAGTTGGAAATTGCCCCATTGGAGGTATGGACATTGTTCGCAGCTGCGATGATTGATCAACCGATTGAATGCATGAAAAATCGTTGTAAAGTTTGTGTAAAGGTCCGGGTTGGTCACATAACATAATAATGTAAGTTTTGTTTGTATAGTTTTAAACACAATTTTGTTAATATCCCGAGTGTGATGTCATCATATAACTTACGAAAAGTAAATATTTTTTCTTCTTTGTACATAATTCTTGTTTTCTTTAATGCATGAACACATTTTCTACCTTCATGTACAATTTTGAGTTAATCAAAACTTAAATTTTCCATTTTTGTTCATTTTACAGTCCGTGCTTAACTTTTGGAAGCCAGTGTATTTCAAACATTATAATTGTATATGTGCTATACTCTTTATGAGTGTTCCTGTATAATGTATAGGATACGTTTTGTTAAGGGGTCCAAATTTTGAATTCTAAATTTCGACGGATTTACTTGTTTCGCTCATACATGAACTTGAATCGAACGCATTTGAATTGACGTCTGTAGGTATATCGTATATGCGTGCGCATATTCGCAAGTGTGTAGACTCGATATGTCAGGAGTGAATGGGAAGAGTGGAATGATAGTTAGAACGATCATCTAAAATCGTGAATAATGAAATGTATTATTTTAAAAGCGATTAAACATTCAAGATGCTCAAAATTTCACATATTTTGTAAAATCATAAAATCTGGGCGTTCAATTACGCTTCATAAACCTTTAGTTGGACGGCTATTTATCATTAGAAAACTAATATCATACATTTTTATGAAGTGTAAGGCGGAATAGATAACAAAATATCAACAAAATATCACGAAATGAAATTATAAATGTATTCATATTTTATCGTTTACTCACATATGTAATAGATCTTTATTTATAATGTGTGTCTGAGACTGGGATAAGGAATTGCAGTCAAATTTACTAAATACCGTATATTGCTAAAAACTTTCCTAAATAAATATTATAATATTATTTTCTAAATAAATATTACGTATATTATGAAATTAGAACTGCTGTCTAAATGAATCTGAAAATTTAAAACTTCATTGGGCACAACATACAAGATTAAAAATAATATCATCTTAACAAGTTTCAATAGCACAATGAAACAAACCATCTTCCAGACAAATGAGACAGATCACCAATAATAAAGGTAACGAAAACGTACGGCCAAACGCGATGTTTCCGTTGTTGTGTCTGGCGCCGTGTCTCATTTATACAGAAGAAACAGATTTCACTTTGCATTTGAAACTGGTTGATAATAGTTTTCACTATTATAGGTTGTACCTAATATTATATTTTTGATTTTCAGATAATATGTAGTTTCCAAACAGATGATTTAAGATATCAAATATTTTATTATAAATATACTTGGTGAAAGGACTGATAAGCAGCCAGTAGACGTATTATAGTAAACTGGGGTGAAGAAATATTTGTCCGGCCAGCATATCACACGATTTGAGAGTACTGTGCATTGCCTTCAATCCCAGATGTGCTCTCTACTACACAAATGTTAAAACTTATTTCACTAAAATCAAATGGTCAATATCCTCGAGGGTTACCTAAAAAAATAACACAAGGATATGATAAAAAATTGAAATATGTCTTGTGAGAGTATACGCATACCCGGTTATTCTGACCATCTAGGTCAAATTTTCAAAAGGAAGAACGGTATATGATAACGTCCAATTGGAAGATGGTAAAGAATATCAATGGCAGTTGGGAGTAGATTACGTAATTTCAGTTCGCAGCATCGTGTTCAACCTGTCACACATAAAATTGGGTCGCACTCTGTAAAAGGGACGATTGGCACTTATTACAGACTAGAAGTTTCTCATGACTGAGAAGAACACGATATTCACAGATGGGTATCTCGTATTAATAAATGGATAGGATTATAACATAAAACACGAAATATCTATATACAACTTTGAAACGTCAATATTCATCAAGATCAATATGGACAATATGTAACAGCGACACCTGCACTGTCACCAATGGATAAAATTGGTGGGGGATATATTCCTCCCTCGAAAAGCAAATAATCAAAACCATTGAGTTTCAAAGAAAGGTTATATGGAGAAATGAAAAACAAAATATTTGGTTGCCAAACACCTATCCTCCAGAATTTATTTTCTGGTGACGCTACTGAGCGACACGACACTTTTGGCAAGTGCCTGTTTTAGCATACTGCTCTTTTTAAATCTACAATCTTACTTTTTCTGAGCATTTCAAGGCAAAATTAGTACTGATTGCGATTATGATGTTTAATCTCATTGGATAGCAGTATGGATATTAGCAGGGGTATACACATAATCTGATTCAATGCCTTAAATACCATACAAAACTCATCACAGGTTACAGCACTCAAATGGTTCATCCTGTCTGTTTGTTGCAAGGTCAATCATATTCATTAGCAACCAACAAGTGTCTAATCAAGGCTATTTCTTGGCCCATACAAGCAATGGAATTAACCTTTGAAATCCTTGATTCTGAAATTGGAATATCGTCTTTACGAGACGACCCAACAAAGCGAATTTGTTATAACTACATCTTACGGTGTTGCCATCAGTAACCTTTCTAAACATTCAGATGACAAAGTAGTGTTATACGTGGGCTACAATATAATGTAGAAATTAAAGCAAATATTAAAAAGTAAAAATTAAACAGACAGTTTCTATTTATGAACAGAAAACTGTGTATGCATTGTAAATACTATTCAGTGTTATCATTTTTATGCAAGTTTTATATTCATATTGAAATCTTCCTGAAATGAAAAAATATTATTTGCTTTAATTAAACATTATCTTGAAAAATCCAAGCCCGAAAAGATTTCACAACATACATGTTTGAGTTTTTTCATCAATTATATATTATACATAATATTATATACATATATTATACATCCACCCATATTAACCCCTGGGATACTCTGCTGTATAGTTGAGTACATGAAAATATGTAAGTATATTTTTAGTATTGATATGCGTTGCATCGAGATTACTTGTTATTGGACAAGAGTTATTACAGGTGGACATAGAAATGCTTATTGCATTTGCTTAAAATATATTTAATTTCGATTTGAATAAATATTTATCATTTAATTAATTTGTTCTGCTTTCCACAACTTGTTTAATTTATGTGTTGCTCCTTTTCATCAACATCGATCTTGGGCTAACCAACCGATTCCTAGAATCGGCTATGGAATAGGACCTGGTCAACACAGCGCAATATCGTTATAAATTTGGTAATCAAAAACAGATATAACACAGTCAAACGTCCGGCATTTGTAAACAACTTATTACTCGTTATGTAAAATTTCAGAACTGTATGCTTCGAATGTTGTCTGTTCGTATTGCAACGTCAAAAAAATTGCAGGATTTTTCTCTAGTTGAGACAATCGATATAATAATGTATTTAAATTTTAGTTTCATTTGAAACTGTAACTAGCGAGCTTCTCAGGAGCAAACCGTTTCGTTGCAATCACTTTTTAAGCAAGTTCTGTTCCCGGTACGTGTATTCAAAAGTCCCCACCCCTCTCACATTTTTTTCTATCGCAACCACCCCCTTCTTGTACAGGCACAGAGGTAGAAAAACAGCAAAATTGTGTCCACAATTAGTGTAAGTAGGTCGATTGGATCCATTGCAAAATCCAAAATACAACGTGAAAATTGTATCAATATCTGTGTGTCCCCCAGCATATAACTTCATAAAGAAAAATTATTAATTATTAATACTTTCCCTGCATGGGCAAAAGTTAATATGGAATATATTATTATGGAGTCGAAAATTCGATTTTAAGATTTTGAGAGAAGAGCACATTTGAAGCATACTTGAACTCGAATCGAAAATTTTAGAGGTGATGCGTGTGTGCATGCATGTGCTTGTATCTATAAGGCTGGGGATGCGATATCTCACGAACGTATAGAGCGTTTCGAACGAAATTTGGAACGATTATTATGATCTGAGAATACTGGAACCCTATTGGATCCCCCCCCCAGATATCTAAATGAACTTTTGAAAAAATCATAAAAAGAATCATGATATGCAATAGTGTTAAATAATAAATAATAATCTTGTAAGTAATTTTTTGTTCGAAAACGAATTGCATAAACTTTAAAATGCTAGAGCATGAACCGCTCTAGAATTATTGCATATTTTTCAAGTACACTTCTTTAAAAAATTACATAAAAATACATATTATTGAGTATGTAACACTTGTCGATTTACCCGACAACCTTGGTGACTAATTTGACGAAATATCGCCAAGTTGAACACTTTTTTTTTTTAATATGGTGAAAAATGTTCAAAAATGACGCCAAATTGATGAACTAATAATTATCAGTCCATCAATTGGAATATGTTTTTATAATTAGCATTTTTTTACATAATGCAATATGTGGCTTAGCAGATGCTACCAATATTTCCAACTGTCAAGCTATATTTATTCGAAATATAAGTTCATTTGTTACTTTAAAATAATTTTAAACTTTAAAATAATTCAAACTTTAAAATAATTTAGTGATTTTATAAATCATCCAAAATAGCGTCAAATGACAGTGTACTTTACAACGTTAGAAACATTATGCCGTGGATCTTGTACATCATTATTTCTCTCTAAAAATATAACGTCATTGCACTATGTACGGAAAGTCACTTGCTACACGCATCTGATTTGCTCCTTTGCAATATACGATACAAGGCATAAAAGGACCAAATATCATTTATCTACTTTTTAACAGATTCAATCGGCATATGACTGTCATATTTCTGCTAATTATTTACTCAATGTCCTCAATACAACTAGGTTTTTATTCACCTTTATTCATAATTCCCGAATGCGAAATACACTTATTCCCTGTATAACGAATGCAATATCGGAATTGCTATCAAAACATGAAAGAATATATGTTTAGCTACTTACTAATAAATGCATCGTACTTGCTATATGGTACCCATAAACAAGCAAAAGAAAGAGAAAATGCATATATAGTTAAACCTGTTTAAAACATAACTTCTAATGGCAGAAAATATTTCCAGTCTTGCACTGTTTTTCGTGTCATGCAGGTAGTTCCAAAAATAAAGAAACAAATTACAAGTGTTAGTTACATTATATAGTATGTATATAAATACTTATATAAATTTCATATTTTAAACCATGCAGGTAAAAGAGTTGAAATTAGTTGTTGGAAAAACGACAAAATTGTTGTAGACAAAAACTTAGAGGGAGCTGAGACAAGATTCTTCCCACTCCATTGAAACGTATTTCTATGGCAAAGGGCTCAGTTGAATTAAATAACATTTATTTACGTCGTATGTTTTGCAGAAAATAAATATCAATGCAATGGAAATTGGAACTGAAACAATAAAGAATATTTCTACTATTCAAAGTTATTCTATCTGTTGATTTAATATTGGCGTTATATTATGTATTACATGCTACAACTAATAAAAGTTAGTTATTACTTCTAATCATAACAAAAGAAATTTAATTTTAAAATATTCTGAATTGCATATACCAAACACGACGTAATTCTGTTGTAACAAACAAGAACAGGCAGGACTTCACTAACACTAGCTAGATACAGATATAATTCTCTTAAAGCATAGTGGTATTTTAAAACTTTTCATCCGTAATAGTTTATTTCCTCCCTCTCACTACTCCCTGTTTCAAACATTCTGAAATGTTATTGTAGATATCGGCTATTCCACGTTGACGAACATATAGTACGCACGAAACCGGTTTATGAATGCTCAGTATCTGCAATGGAAGTGTCTTTAATGTTTTAGCAAGATCCTTGTGGCATTACACATTCCACCTATTCCATTCTGATAAGCGCATAATAAGCGTAAAAAACGGTCCATGGATGTTGTTATCTACAATGGAATAGCAGGAAGTGGTCACTCAGATTGCCAGTTGCACGTCAGTCTGACATTAGAGTGTGGAGAACGCAGAGCTTCAAAGATAAGAGCTTGCAATACCGTCCCAGTAGCTCAACGGTAGAGCGTCGGCTGGTCAGTTCGGAGAACTAGGGTTCAATTACAGGTTGGAGCAGCAAGGCTGTTTACGAAGTGCATTTTAATTTTTTTAGCAAATTTCTTGCTACCATTTGCAGATATCGATTATTCCAAACTCATGAGTTGTCGCGAACGTTTTGGTATACTCGACAGAGAAGACAAAGTTTTGAAATCAAACACATTTATTAAACATGAAATAACAAGGCAGTTGATCGAAAACAGTGGAGTACAAGCATTTCTCGCAATAACTCAGAGTTACACTCGGTAGGGTGACCATTAAGAACACCCCTGGAGGAAGAGGAACCAAGAGAATACACATATTTTCTGATACATAAAATAAACACAATATTCCTCATATTATACTTGACATTTATATATCACATTTGTATACTTTGAACATATACGACATTTTCATATAACATCATCAATGACTTGATACTCACGAGGATTTGACAATTAACACTCTATTCGTTAGGTGGAAGACTAAATATATATAAAACTTTACCTCGTCTCTTTTAAATATAACATTTACAATTCTGTACCATGGGAAAGGATATCAGGATGGACTCTCGGCATAAACTCATCGAGATTCTTGCGCAGAACAAAATCCATAATGGTCGGGAAACTTGATTACACAACATCATGCTGGCGGAATTCGACATCTTGGTTGGTTACGGAGATTGGTTGATTCGTACCTTAGGACACAAGGAGGAGTCAAGCAAATACAAATCGCTGAAAAATGAGCTTTCCCTCTTGCCCTATTAGCGATTCAAGCCGACCAGTGAAAGAACCATTTTCTCTTTTCACAAGACTCATTATTCCATTACTACCAGGCTGATTCATTTAAAAACACGAGTGACTCATCTCTGAACCGAGCCAAACGACTCTACGCACAACTTGTCGAACTATGTTACATATTTTAATCACATCCTTCCACTTTCAAAATTAATCCACCTTTTCTTAAAATTCGCGATCATACGCGAATCAAACACACACGTCTACATTTCTCCACGACTCCTTCCAATCTGCCTCCAAAATCCTTTTTCAAACTCGCGCGTGCGCAAAACCTGCAAGTTCCCAACTAGCGACTGAGAAGCGAAAATACAAAACTATTACTATTTTTCTGGAACATAAACACTTTTGCGATTTTAGAGTTCACTTCCCTTAAAAGTCAATGTAATTGAAAACATGTAGAAAAGACATCTATATTTCGAAATTGACACTTTCAATCACACAGAAATAAAACAATACTTTAATATACAATTTTAACACAGAGGTGTGAAAGCCTTATCACAGAGTGCATGATAAATGCGAAATTGGTGCATAGATGCTGGTATCTGCAATAGAAGTGTATTTTATGTTTTTAACAAGATATTTGCTGCCATCGCATATGCCAGATATCGCATATTTCATGCTGAAGCGCGCATAATAAAGCACCGAACAAGTCCATAGAAACTAGTATTTTCACTGAGAGTGTCTTTAAAGTCTCAACGGTATTTAGTTACACTTGATTACTACTATCTGTATAATAACAAATATGCATGTTAGCTAAATATTAGACAATCGAATTAGCATAATACATAATTTAATATTTTATTATTTATTATTTATATATTATATATATATATATATATATATATATATATAATATAAATATATAGAAATTGATAAATCGGAAATAAAAATGTTATAGTAACTTTTGCGCAAGGCAGCATAAGGGTACCAAACACTATATATATAGAAAAAGTGAAAGATAAAATATGAAAAAAACATGGAAAAAAGGAAGGAAGGCTCGGCAAAAAGCTTACATTATGGCGGTAAGGGGTTGTGACCTTACTCCCCAGTTCAACGAGCTCGTCAGAAACGCCGCGGCCTTTCACTCCTGGTCGCCAGCTATGGCCCAAGCCAACCTCCGGAGTGACATTGAAAACATCACGAGACCTGGATAGAAATATCACCACAAATAAAGCCAACTGAACTGCCGACTCAAAGGAAATGAAGTGCCAGCTGCGGTCCTTTGATCACAGTGCGGTCCTGTCTTATGGAGGGTTCGATGATTTTGTCTCTAATTGAACTCAAAGAAGACTTAAGTCTTACACTATATACCAAATTGGTTTTGTATAAATTATCAATATTTTTAAGCATAAAG
This sequence comes from Amaurobius ferox, assembly GCA_951213105.1. NCBI lineage: Eukaryota > Metazoa > Arthropoda > Arachnida > Araneae > Amaurobiidae > Amaurobius > Amaurobius ferox. The sequence goes on from OX578147.1 coordinate 110,962,684, forward strand.
GAAATTGGATATTTATTAAAAAATGCTTGTTTCTGACGAGCTCGTTGAACTGGGGAGTAAGGTCACAACCCCTTACCGCCATAATGTAAGCTTTTTGCCGAGCCTTCCTTCCTTTTTTCCATGTTTTTTTCACTTTTTATCTTTCATTTTTTCTATATATATATATATATATATATATATATATATATGTATTAGAAATATGTAATAAAAAAATTCAAGTAATATTAACATCACCATAGAAGCAAATTCACGGCCATAATGCCGATAAGAGAAGAGATGTGGTAACATTCATTTTTAATTATATATATATATATATATATATAAAGTAATAAAATATATTAAATAAATTAATATATATTAATTATTAAAATATATGAAATATATTAATTAAATAAAATGTATTAAATATAATATATTTAAATATATTAAATAATAAATATTAAATAATAAAATATATAATAATAAAATATTTATATATTATATTTTTATTATTTTTAATTTAATATTTAATATTTTATTATTGCATACTAACATATACTTTACTTCATTACGTCCAACGGCGTCAAATCGAATTTATATAAATTCAGATCGGAAAAATTAGAAATGTACTACTTGTAATTGACTGTATCATATTTTTTCTTTCCGTAATCATGCTCAAAGTAATTTAAACACATACTACATTTCTCATAAATATTCTTATATTTCACACATTTGCTTTAACGGTTCCAGTTAGAAATAATTTTAGCTATTAATTGCAGTTTTAATATACGTCAACGATGGCATATCATAAATTGAGAGCAATACTGAAAATTTTGACAAACTTTTAATTTATGAGTGCGATATTATGAACGATCGTGGCAGATTTGATTCTGAAAATGCATAATGAATTGCCTGGTTAAACGTATCCAATTATTAATGCGTATATATATAGAACGGAATCATCTGTTTAGTTGACACTACCATTTAAATAGAATATGTAGCAGAGAGAGAAGTGGCTCTATTAAATTTTAATGAATTTTATGGATTCTCTAATAGAACTGACGATTCAATTGTAAGGTAGATTTTAAATAAATGTGTAAGAGAATAAACGGATGGAAAACATTTTGTTATTGTATTTGTGCTGAAAACAATAGAGGTTTTGAATATAAATTATAAATAGAGTATGGGTTTGAACTGCATATTCTAATAATCCCATATGCCACATTATAATAAATATATTAATGGAATAATTACAGTTTTAATTATAATAATTATTGCACATTTTATCTAGTACAACTTTCTATTATTTCCTTGAAGGAAACAGGCATAAGGTGATTCGATTGAACTTGCAAGAAGTTAGCTTATATAAATTTAAGAACCAGTTGCCTCTACTAATATCGGTATATTATTATTACTTTCCTTATATACATAATGTATAAGGAAAGTATTGTGACGAGGTCGACAATTCAAATTCGAGTATCTGACGGGAGAGCACGTTTCAAGCATGCCTGATCACGAATCAAACATTTTTGAAGTGATGTCTATGTGTGTGTGTGTGTGTGAAAATATGTGCGTGTGTGTGTGTGAAAATATGTGTGTGTGTGTGTGAAAGTGTGTGAAAGTGTGTGTGTGTGTGTGTGTGTGTGCGTGTGTGCGCGCGTGAGTGTGTGTGCGTGTGTGTGTGTGTCAGTGAGCCTGTGGAGACGATAACTGACGAACGAATGGACTGATTCGAACGAAATTTGGTGCAAAAATCACAATCCGTAAACACTGGAATCCTATTGTTTTTATACGCAATCGAATGTTCAGAAACCCCCTAAACTTTCGAGTGAAATTTTGAAAAAATCGTCAAAAAATCAAAACTGCTAATAAAGTTACTCAAATAGATATTTCTTATGCAATTTTTCATTAGAAAACGATTGACATAAATTTTAGAACGCTAGCATAAACCGTTCTCGAGATATTGTACATTTTCAAAAACATTTATCAAAAAATCCCATAAATTAAAAAAAATATATTTACTCTTGAGAAACCTTTTCACTTTTCATATGAAATATCATGCGATAAATTTGATGACATCATTCTCGTGGATCTAGCTCGTTCCATTTATGAGAACAAATACTTTGAGTAATATTTTTGCATTTGCACAACAATAGTCATTTATCTGCTATAAAAATAACTTATTTCTCCGTTTAAAACGCTTAGCGAGATTTTGGCGACGAATTTGGCGGAATGTCGCCAACTTGGCGACTTCTTAAAATGCTGCCAAATTAACGAAAATCTTGCCGAATAGATAAAAATGACGCTAAATCAAGGAAAATGACGACTAATTGTCGAACATTCAATATCTTGGAAAGAATATAAGTATCTACTAAAAGAAAAACCTATATTTTTACTGTAAAAGTAGTAAATTCATTGCATTATATAAAGAAAGTCATGTGTTGCCCACATCAGATGTTTTTATATCTCACCCTCTTCTACATTTTTATCGATTTCTCTTGAATATTTCAAACTTTGTTAAAAAATCTGATGTGGGCAGCACATGACTTTCCTTATATAATGCAATGAATTTATTACTTTATAAGAAAAAAATAGATTATTCTTATAGTAGATACTTATATTCTTTCCAAGATATTGAATTTTTGTTAATTAGTCGTCATTTTCATCGATCTAGCGTCATTTTTATCCATTTTGCGAGATTTTCGTTGATTCAGCAACATTTATAAAAGTCGCCAAGTTGGCGACATTCCGCCAAAACCGTCGCCAAAATCTCGTCAAGTGTTATGGACGAAGAAATAAGTTATTCTTGCAGCAGATAAATGACTATTGGCGATCAAATACAAAAGTATTACTCAAAGTATCTTTCTTCATGAATGGAACAAGCTAGATCCACGAGAACGATGTCACCCAATTTAGCGCATGGTATGACATATGAAAAGTGAACATGTTTCTCAATAGGAAATATTTTTTTTTTTTATATGACTTTTTGATAATTTTTTGAAAAATTTTCCATATCTCGATAGCGGTTCATGTTAGCGTTCTAAAATGTATATCAATCGTTTTCTAATGAAAAATTACATAGGAAATGTCAATTTGTGTAACTTTATTAGCTGTTTTGATTTTTTGACGATTTTTTCAAAATTTCACTCGTACATTTAGGGGGGGGGTTCTGAACATTCGATTGCGTATAAAAACAATAGGCTTCCAGCGTTTACGGATTGTGATTTTTGTACCAAATTTTGTTCGAATCGGTCCATTCGTTCGTCAGTTATCGCCTCCTCAGGCTCACTGACACACACACATACTTTCACACGCACACACACACACATACTTTCACACACACACACACACACACACACAGATATCACTTCAAAAATGTTTAATTCGTAATCAGGAATGCTTGAAACGTGCTCTCCCGTCGAAAACTCGAATTCGAAATCTCGACCCCGTCACAATACTTTCCATATACATTATGTACACAAGGGAAGTAAAAATATATCTCACATATCTTCCGAAAACCGGTCACCTACTTAATATATTGGTCATATTCTTCTTATTTCCAGTACTATTACTTCCCCTACTATGCATGGTAATGTATAGGGAAAGTATTGGAATCATACCAAAAATTGCAACTCGAATTTTCGACCGATTTACAGGTTTTGAGACCTCTAGAATACGAAATTACTGTTTTTAGCCTGACGTATGTGTGTATGTCTGTCTTTGCAATGTATGTATGCACTCTAACTTAAAACTAATGAAATGAATTCATAAAATTTGGTAGGTAATTCCTCTGTGGGTGATCTTAGTGTTGACTAGATTTGGGTATAATTCGGATAAAAAAATCTGCGATTTTTTTGCGAAATGGCCCTCAAAAATTGTCTGTATCCACTGTAACTAAAAAGCTAATTGACGAAATGTCACAAAATTTGGTCATTTGTGGGTTACCCTGGTGCTGATTAGGGTTTGATACAATCGGAAAAAAATAATCTACTGTTTTTTGCAAAATGGCCTACAAAAATCGTCAAAAAGGAAAATGAAAGAATTAGTATGCTCAAATGCATTAATCAAATACTTGTTTTATATGCAATTTTTGACGATGTAATAAATAGGACCAACCCCATTACTTTAGGTCTAGCCATTCTTGAGATATTTTAGTTTTTAACATTTTTGCTACTCCGATTTTGCGAATAAGTCCAGTTACCAAATGAAAACGAAAGATGAATTAAAAGTGTAAATTCAGTATAATTTCAATTAATTATGCGTGTTATTTAATCGAATTAAACTCAATTTATTGAATTATTAACGAAATTAAGTGAAAATGAATCTTTGTCTGCAGAGAAAGTCATGTGCAGCCCACATCAGATTTTTTATTGCTACTTTTAACCTAGTTTGATTATATGCTATTTGCAAGTATGTTATTCGCTGTTATTAATTGTATGTTATTCGTTTAATATATTCAACTGTATACGGAGGCTTCTAGTATGTTTTAATTATAATTTAAACAGGCTCTCCCAAAAAGATTGAAACGCGCTTTAATTATTTACCTGTTGGAGATAAATTGGCAATGTAAATTGCGACAATGTTGAAAGTAAGGTAGGAAATAAGACTACGTTAATGAAATAGCCCTCATATTAATTTTCAAAAAGTTACACTTTTTAAATTTATATACGACCCCTTTAGACGAATTTGATCAATCAGAAAAATTTTATTTTTAATGCAACAAGATCATTAAAAAATCCCGCATAGCTGTATCTTTACAATTGAGCGAGTTATATTTAATTGAAAATTGAATATTGTGAATGGGTACCACAAATTAAATTAGAAATGTAAATTTGTGACATATCACAAAAAGATAACACAGACTAACAAAAATAGACGCGCATTAACATAAACACACACTAACATAAACAGACACAAATATAAACACACACACAAACATAAACGCGCACTAATATACACACACTAACATACACGCACACACTCATTTACATACCCATATATACACTAGCATGCACACACCCTAATATACACACACTCTAATATACACACACACCAATATCTACACATACACACTTTTATACACACACACACACATAAACTAACATACACATGCAACCACAGACATCACCTCAAAAACGTTCGATTGGAGTTCAAGGAGGCTTATAACTTCCTTCAGAAACTCAAATTGAAATGTTCAACTCCTTCGCAACACTTTCCCTATACATTGTACGTACAATGTATGTAGAAGAAAATAATATTTAACTGTTAACTAAGTTACAAATTGTCTAATTACTGGTTTTGTATTTTCTGAAAAGTCTTTAGAGAGTCTTCAAGGCTCGGCTGTTTGAAGAATTCGTAATTCATTGGTACAAACGAACTCCAAAAAGGATTTATGATAATTAACAATAAAGCCTTTAAATCCTTCGAATCTTTTGAATGTTATTTGAATTATAAATACCGACTGTTTGTTTCATTTCTACATTTTTGTTATTAGAAGCTTTAAAATGTATTTAGATTGTTTAATTGAAATTATTATAGGGTACAAGCGTGTATGAGTGCGAACAGCCTAAATCTGAAAATGTGAGGTTGGTATTCAGATTAAAATTAGATTATCTCCTAGATCACAGGCTGAGAAAATTGGAACTGCTTCTATTTTGCACTTAAGGTGGAATGGTATGTTTGAATAATTTTTTAAAACTCTAATTTTTAAGTGTTTCATACAGCAGTTGTTCTAAAATACGGTGGTGAAAAAGATTAAAATTTCGTAGACATTTATGGGGATGCAATGCTAATACAAAATATCTGATTTGTGCAGCACATGACTTTCCCTGCAGTATTATATCCACGTTCTCTTTATTTTAATTAAATTTAATTCACTTTTGATTGAATTTTCGTTCTCATTTGGTAAGCGGACTTATTTTCAAAGGTGGGATTTCAAATATGAAAAAACTAAAATATCTCGAGAACGGCTAGTCCTAGTGTAATGGGGTTGGTCTTATTCTTTTTTTCGTTAAAAATTACTTATAAGACAAGCATTTAAGGGATATATTTGAGCATACGTAGATTTTTATTTTAGATGTTGACGATTTTTGAGAGCCATTTTGCAAAAAAAGCAGGTTATTTTTTCGAATAGTATCAAAATCTAATCAGCACCAGGGTAACTCTCAAGTGACTTATCTACCGAATTTTGTAAAATTCGTTCCATTAGTTTTTTAGCTAGACTGGATGCAGGCAATTTTTGCGGACCATTTCACAAAAACAAGCGGATTATTTTATTCCGAATCGTACTAAAAACTAATCAGCACCAGGGTCACACCCAAGTGACATTCCTACTAAATTTTATGAAATTCGGTCCATTAGTTTTTGAGTTAGAGTGGATGCATACATTGCACAGACAGACAGACACACGGACAGACACACAGACACACACACAGCCGTCACGCTAAAATAGTTTTCCGTATTTTAGAGGTCTATTCCGTGTATATCCGTCGAAAACTCGAGGTGCAATTTTCGACATGATTCCAATACTTTCTCTATATATTAACATGTATTGCAGGGAAAGTAATAAACAATAAAATTTTAAAAGCTGTTTAATTACTTTGTCATAGTAGGTAATATAGTGTAGGGAAAATATTGTTATCATGAAATTTTAGAATTCGAGGTTTTAAAGTCTATATATTTTTTAACATGTCCTCGACACGTTTTAATGATTTTAGAGTGTTGCCCGTTTGTATGTCTATATGTATCTGGTCTATGTCTTGTGTATATGATAGTGGCCACAAATATTAATGGATTGTCACGAAACTTTATATCCTGCTTTGTTATAAAAAAAAAATCTAGATTTAGATAGAATTTTTTTTTTTTTAATTTGAGCGAAAACTTAGAAATTTATTAAAAATTTTATATATTTTTAACATGGCAGCATAGGAAAACAATTTGACACAATCATGGATAAAATTGTTTATTTATGGCTCAATGATCATGAGATTTAATGCTTTCAATTATTATTGTGAAAAATGTCCGTGTCGCATGGTAAACTCATGAGCCAATATTTTCGGGAATGCGACCTAGAGTCTTCTTATTTATTTTGGGGGTCAGCCTTTTCGTTCGGCCATCTGCACTCGAAATAGAAAACCTGGATGTCGAAGCTGCTTTGGATCTCGGATTCGTACCGAAAGATTTAACGGGCGTCCTGTCCTTTTCGGAAGGGTCATAGGGTCCTCGGCGACTTTGAATTAGTGGCCGAAGGAATATCAGTTTCGCAGGGGCTTGAGAAGGGGCTTTTTGTTTTTGGAAGGCCTAAAGCCAATGGCGGTGCTTTGGGGTCAAGGGGTTAAGACCCTGAATCCAATGGGATGTTTGTATGCGCCTCAGGGGCGTGTTTTAAAATCTTGGAGAGAGAGAGTTTTTGAGAATGAAAAAGAGGAGCAGAGAGAAGTTTTGGCGTTGTGAGTGAGAACAGATACTCCAGCAGCATTGTCCTCAACCATGAGAGGCTGTTCATTCAGCGAATGCTCGGTGAGTTACTCATTTAAGGGCCTATGCCCGATTTGCATATTTTCTCTCTCTCTCTCCGGATTTAAGGATATTTAAAATATTGCATAGGATTGTTTAAATTTAATTTTTAATTACCATCTTTCACATTTTAGTCTATGAGACTACATATACGTTTGTAATTGTTTATTTATTATCTTAAAGGGGTATACTTTCCATTTTGAATATTTTGAATCAATTTTGTTGTAAATATTTTATATAGTGTAAATAAATTAATGTTTGTAAATACACACGGCCTTTTTCTTCTTCGCGCTCTTACCGGGCGTGTCCTAAAAAGGAAGTTACCTTAGGACAAAAATAATCTGGTGCCTTAGACCAGGATGAATTTGGTTGGGTTCAGTAACGAAGGAAAATAGTTTGGCGCCAACGAACAGGTTAAGAATTATGTTTGGTGCATTAACCAAGGAATTTTTTTTTTTTTGAAAGATGGTAAAAAATAAAGCAAATAATAAATGTCAATATCTGCAATAATTTTTTCCCTGGTAATAAATAAATTTTAATATGAAAAATTTAGAAGAAATGTATAAACCTTTGAGAAGGGTTAACTGTTTCATTTGCCATGAAAATATGTGTTTTAATAGATTATTGATAAAATACAAAGAAATTTAATTTGTGAGAGTTATGTATATATATATTTTTTGGTTTTGATATATGTCATCGATTGCATTGTTACATGTAGACGAGGTTTTAAATTTTTTGTTTGTTCACTAATATTTTTCAATTATGCCAAATACGGTAAATTCCAACGGTGCTACGGGCAATTCTTCCAAAATTCCAGGGTTAACCTATTTATTAAACACTTTTGATGGCGAACAGGACTGCAGTGTTTTTATAGAGAACTTTGAAGCTTTAAGCATCCTTGGGTCATGGAGCGATGAGGAAAAACTCGCGATCTTTAAATCGAGACTTCGAGGTCAAGCTAACGATTTTTATGTGAATTCTCAGCAGCTCAGGCGTGAAACGTCTTTCAAAAATTTCAAAATAGTTTTTCTAGACTATTTTTCTAAAGAACAATCCATAACTTCAAAACAAATTCTTTTCTCCACAGCGAAGCAGAATCAGGGAGAAACGATAAAATCTCCAGCCCACAGAATTACAGCGCTAACGCTAAATTATATAGGTGACACGGGTGACAATGAATCTACTAGGCAAATTACAGACAAATTAAAATTAAGTAAATTTTTAGAAGCACTAAATGCTGATTTTCAACGCGAAATTATACGCGCAAACCCTCAAGATTTTAACAAAGCTGTAGAACTGGCTATTAATTTGGAACAAGCTAATTTAGCAATGGCCCCATCCCTAAATAATATTACTAAACAAGATCCGTTCGAAGCTATTGATAATTTGCGCAAAGAACAAAATGCTTTCAACGGACAACTTATGCAGACTCTAATGGAGGAGATAAATAATCTGAAATTAAACAGACCGGTCAAGCAAAATGAGATGCGTACCCAGGAAACAAGTATATGTGGATTTTGTGGGAAGAAAGGGCATTACATGAAAATATGCTACCATTACAATAAAGAAAAGGCAACCCGTCAATTTAATGACCAGCCAGATTATTCAGCCAGAGCGGTTTCGCCGCACAGAAACTTTTCGTACGAGAAAAATAGGCAGTCTCGCCCCCCGCAACCTTGGAACTCCCACGAGCAAAGAAAAGGGGACAATTTCTATGCAAGAAATCGTAATGACAGGAGAGGATTCAGTAGGCCGAACAGAACGTTTGAAAATTCGCAAACGGAGAGGGAAAATAGTACAAAGCCCTATGAGAGAGAAAATAGAAATGATTATTCCACAGAGAGAAAGGGGGAATTTAAAAATTATAGATCTAGTAATTTAAACTAGAGTCGAGGGTTTGTGAACAGACAAAACGGGTCAAACTCTCAAGTAATATTACAAATCCCGATAAAAATCTTGATTTAGAAACACATGAAATTGTAGCATCCGCGTCGAATTTTGAAAATATCCCAAATTTACCCACGACATACATACAGATTGATAAAAGTGATTATAGAATGCTTATTGATAGTGGCGCAAGTGTATCCATTATGTCTTACAAAACTTTTCAAAACATAAAGCAAAGAATTAAAATTACATATATTTCACGCGCGGTAAAAATTTCGACTTTGAGTGGCCAGAATATTGATTATGTAAATACAATTGAAATTCCGTTTAAAATTAATGGGAAACATTTCAAACAAATTTTTTATGTAACGACAGCAAATTTCCCTAACACGTATGTCGGAATCCTTGGCTACGATTTTTTGAAAAGAAACCATGCTATTATTGATACACAAAAAAATGAATTACAAGTACTAAATGATAAAATCCCCATAAACCAGGAGGAGCACAGGTTTCCACAAGCGGACATAGAACATCAGGACGCCAAGATGAATAATATTGTTAGAGTCAAAAGCAAGATATCTCTGAAACCGAATGAATCAAAACTGGTACGGGTTGTATCGGACACTTTTTGCGAGGATAACACGCAGGTTTTATATGAACCCATTGAGAATAATCAGAGATTACAAATCAACTGCGCTGTTGTAAATATAGAAAATAATTCTTTTGATATACAGGTGCAAAATATATCTACACATGCTTTAGATTTAAATAAACATATGAAATTGGGAGGATTTACACAGGATTTTGAAATTACAGAAAGATTCGAAAATAAAACTACGCAACAAAGGGTAGATATTAAGGAAACTATAAATTTAGTACAAGCGAGCCCTGAAATTATTGAAAAAAGAAGAAAAGATTTAAAACCAGAAGATTTTAATTTAGAGCATATGGAAAAATCAACAAAACAAGATTTTCTAAAATTTATTATACCGTATGCGGACGTTTTCTCGAAAAGCTTACAAACTCTTGGAGCAACTGATTTTTTTGAACCAAATATTGAATTATCTCATGAGCATGCTATTTGTTCTAAACCGTATGATATTCCTTTCGCATTACACAATACGGCAAAGGAGCAATTACAACAGTTAGAAGAGGCGGGGGTAATTTCTAAAACAAACAGTCCTTACGCGTCGAGTCTGCTCTTAGTCAAAAAACAGGACAATACCTACAGACTTGTTTTAGATCTTCGGCTGATAAACAATACTTCGATTTTATATCCTTATAAGATACCTAAGATAAATGACATCATTTCTAAATTGGCAGGTTATGCGCTGTATTCTAAGTTAGATCTTCAGAGTGCATTTAACCAAATCATCCTCCCGGAACGAATGAGAAAATATTTCGCGTTTTCGAGCCCTTTTGGTTCATTTGAATATAACAGATTATGTTTCGGCCATATTTCAAGTGCACCCATTTTTCAAAAAGTAATGGATTTAATATTAGGGGATTTACGTTCACAGGATATTTTGGCTTATATTGACGATGTGGTAATCCCGGCAAATTCGTATGAAGAATTAAAACAAAAATTAACTTTGGTTTTAGAAAGATTCCGGAAGGTAAACATAACGCTTTCCCCAAATAAATGTAAATTTGGCATGACGGAGATAAATTATTTAGGATTTAATATTAACCAAAAAGGCATAAGCCCTTCTGATGCAAATATAGGAAAAATTTCTTCTTTCCCCATACCTAAGACTTTAAGAAAATTGAAAAGATTTTTAGGGGTATGTAACTTTTATAGAAATTGTATCCCCAATTATGCAGCTAAGACTGCCCCCTTAACCGATTTGACGAGAAAAGGCACGAAATTTGAATGGAATGACGAGTGTGACAAAGCTTTCAAAAATCTACAGGATTGTTTCTTTAAGAAACCTATTTTAATTCAACCAAATTTTGAAGAAGATTTCTTCCTAAATTCCGATGCGAGTTTAACCTCGGCGTCAGCAGCGCTGTTACAGAAGAGAGATGGTATGCTCAAACCCATAGCCTATTACAGCCGTAAACTCAATCCACAAGAACAAAAGTACGCAGCGATAAAAGCGGAATTGTTGGCAATGCACAATGGAATTATGTTTTTTAAAAATTTTTTGTATGGCAGGAAGTTCTTCGTTCTGTCCGACCACTTGCCTCTCGGTTCACATTTAAAAATGTCTAATCCCCCAAATACTTTTCAGCGTTGGATTTTGGAAATTTCAGAATTTAAGTTTGATTTTATTTATGTCCCGGGAAAGGAAAATTTATTATGTGACTATTTAAGTAGGGACGTTTTTGAAGAGGAACAAGACAAACAAACAAGTGTAAAACAACGCATGGCAGAAAATTCTAATCAAAAAACTCAACCTGCGGTCAATGTTAATTCAAATCAAAACACCCAACCGGCGGTCAATGTTAATTCAAATCAAAACAAACAACCTGAGGTCAATGTTATCACAACCATTCCCACAATTCAAGATATTGTGGAACAACAACAGAATGATCAAGAATTACTTAAAATCAGAGAATATCTTCAAAATAATACTGGAAAAGCAAATAAAAAGTTCCATAATTTATATATTGATGAAGAAACAAAATTAATTATGCACCTGGGGCACTATAAAAATAAACCTTGGAGGGAGGAATTTTTGAAAACCATTGTGATTCCAAAAAATATGCAAAAGCACATTTTAGCAGTGACACACGTCACACATACTGGAGTAGACAAAACTTACAGCTTATTAGCGGAGCGGTATTTCTGGTGGGGTATGTATGCGGACACCCGCAATTTTGTCATGTCTTGCGTTAAGTGCAGGTCGTTAAAGGGCGCAGAAAGATCCGTGCCCCTGGGACGTGTACCTGTACCAAGTTTTCCAGGAGCCCAAATAGCTGTAGATTTAGTGGGGCCTTTCAAACCTAGTGTAAATAACAATCGATACATTTTTACAGTAATTTGTCATTTTTCCAAATATATTGAATTATATGCCATTCCCGACATCCGGGCTGAAACTATTGCTGCTAAATTATTAAATTTCTTCTCTATTTTCGGTGTAGCCCAGAGGCTATATTCAGACCGCGGTTCCCAATTTACGTCAGAAATCTACAATACGGTGGCGGAGAAGCTAAGCATCGTAACGAAGTTAGTTTCGGTTTGCGCGCCTTGGTGCAATGGAATCTCAGAAAGAATAAACAATTCACTAAAATTTACGATTAAAACTCTAACAGAGGACTCCCCATATTGGGACACGGCTATGATTGCACATAAAATGATGTATAATGCCACTACGCATCTTAGCACGGGAGAATCTCCAAATTTCTTAGTTTTTGGAAGGGATCTACCGATTTTTTTCGAAACTCCGCAACCACATGGCGAAAATAAGATATCTCCTCAGAATTATGCTGCAAAACAAATTCAAATTTTAAGAGAAGCGCATGAAGCGGCTTTCAAAAACTTGGAGCTCGCAAAATTCGATCAAGAGGAAAAACAAATGAGAAAGGCCAGACCTAGGGACCTTAAAATTGGGTCAAAAGTATTTTTGAAAAATCACGTAAAATCGTTTAAAAAGACTAAATGGCTAGGACCTTACAGAGTTGTAAAAAAAATAAACAGATTTATTTATGACATAAAACAGATAAATATGCCTTATTCCAAGACCTTTAGGGCACACATAAATCGCTTGCGTTTGATGATTGAAAGGCGAGATCATTTAAAAATTGATGAGAGCGAAAATAATCAGCAGACAACTGAGAAATCACAGAGTATTCCGTTGCTTTCAAAAAAACAAGAGACGAGCGGAGAATCCGAAACTCCTTTTTTTCTTTGGGACCAAGAGACAGACAAAAATTTACCCTCAAATGTAAATACACCCACTAGCATCTCAGATACAGCGGACACACACACACATACATCTGGTTCGAAATCGCCCTTATTACCTACTCCGACCGATACACACCAACAAGTGTCTTTTTCTCGCACTAATAAAAATTATTCTTTTAGACAAACTCCTAGGGTAAATTACTCTGAATTCTAAATATTTTGGGTGGTTTTGTCGTATTCAGTTAAAATTTTTTGGTATAGTATTTTTGGGACAAATTTTCATTTTTGACATTTTTAATTTTGGTCGCGAAGATTAGTTAATTAATACACATTTGAGTGATTTTTAGTTTTAGAACAAAATTTTTGCTGAAATTAGAAGTAATGTGAGATTATAATAAACCTTTTATATGTTATGGGTACGAGTTTACAAAAATTTTACAAATGGTTCTGAAAATGATATTTAGAATGTGAGTGGGTTAGATAATCGAATTTTCAAAGGCAACAGAATTTTCTCTTAACTTTGACGGTTCCATTTTATGGCAAACACAAGGATTTCCAAAAGTTTCTTGTTCACACAACACAGATGTTTTCAAAGGGGGGCAACATTGGTTGAAATTTGATACGTCGCAGTAGGGTTTCTTCCTCACTTCCAAAGGAGGGTCATTTTCACAGACAAAACACAAGACCCGCAGAATGGTTACAAAGAAAAAAGGAGTGGTTTTAGCAGATATATTTTACGGGAGCTGGGAGTTAGTTAGCCGAGGAGAACATAAATTTCAAAGAGGGATGGACGACACATACAAGTAGAGAGACTGCCTTTCGTTTGGATAGACTTACTGAGTGAGTAATAGAATGGCGTTGCAGCTGGAGTTAGTTAGGTTATTGGGAATTAAAATACATAAAGTAATAAGTATATTGTTTTTCGAAAAAAGGTAATAATAATAATAATAATAAATAATGAAAATAAATAGATATTATATTAATTCAAGTGGTAACAGAAATGGAAACAAAATTTTAATTACTAAGGAAACTTTTGTTTACAAGGGAATTCTAATAAAGTGACAAAGATAACAGACATAGTACAAACAACAAAGAGTAAATTTTTAAGTTTAATAAATAAATAAATAAATAAATAGGCCTTTTAACAATTGTTGATAGGATATATAATTTGACCTTGGGCACATATTTTTCTGCGGGCAGAATTGTGTGATGTTTGGGATTTAGAGTGTATATTTCTATATTTTGGGGATTGAATCAAACTGTTTGGGTGATCAACAAAGGGTTTTTTTCATCTCCTGATGACACATAACGTTGAAAGGATTTATTTTAAATAAATAAGCAAAAAGTATTTCATTTTTTTTTTGTATCTCTTAACTTTTTTATTCAATATTTTTATCGTCTATAAAGGGTACTTTCCTACATTCACTTATATTTTACTTTTGTTAAAACACACATAATTTAATAAATTATTCGGAATAGAAAATTGATAGGTTTGTTAGATTGTTAGGCTCAAAAGGGAATCAATTTTTGTATACAATAATTTTCTTAAATCGTTACACGTAGTACTGTAAGTGACAGTTGCCGGCATATTTTCTGAACGCATGGAGATTTTTTTTAGTTTCTATGGGTAGTTTAGTAAAGAAAGGTGAGATTTGCTAGTTTTTTTTTTTCCTTCGGGTATGTTGAACGCTAACAAAGCATTGGAAGATAAAAAGTTATAAAATGTAGTTGTGGGAGAATGCAGTTGGATAATAATATCACTAAGTTAGCATTTTTAAGTAGTGTTTCTAAAAAAAGAAAGAAAAGAAAGGAAAAATATATGGTGTTTTCTCTTGTGATTTGGTTTTATTGTTAGGGTGTTATCTCTTTACCTACATAAATGGTCATGGTTAAATATGTATTTTTACAGTTAATAATAGGCTAGGATATAGTGTGGTTAGAATGATAGGGGTATTTTTTCATGATAGATGGAATGGATAAGATATAAAATTGAAGGTGAATGGTATTTCATTTTATAAAAAAAAGGGGGAAATTTATATTTTTAATGTGAGGATAGTGTTTATTTGAGGAAAATAAGGCTTAATGCATAAAGTGGTGAAAGTATTAATAAAAAGTGTGATAAAACCCTTTTTGTAAAGAAATAAAGGAAGTGAGGAAATGAGTGAATAAGATGATTTTGCTTAGTGAAACAAAATTTTAGCACTTAGAGTAAATTTTCCCTTCGAATGTAAGAAAAGGATTTTCGTTTATCAGGCAAAATTTTGCGAGCTGTGGTTTTATTTTCTTAAAAGGTACACGTTTGGGAGTTATTTTGGTTTTTTTTCATACAAACTAGCGAATAAATAGAAGAAAGAAAAAAAAAAGAAAGAGTTTTTTATGCAGTAAGACACTGTAAAATTGAGATAAAGTCACGTATTAAGCGACGGGTTATACATATGTACATGTAAAATTTTCGAATGGGTTTGAAATTTTCATTTTAAGCAAAAATGTATAATTTTCTGTAACTTGCAATTAATGAGATATTATAATATGTTGGATGGTTTGAATTTTTTTCTTTGGATAGAAAATTTTTAGTTTAGATCATGTAATTTAATTATGGAAATTTGTGTGATATTTTATGGTTTTGAATTTTGCATTTCATGGTATATGAAACATGTTATTTAACGTAAAGTTGCCTTTGGCAGTAAAGTTTTTCTATGTAAAGGAGTAGAGTTTTTTTATATGTAAAGAAGTAAAGTTTGTATAGCTAAGAGAGTAAAATTTTATACATTTTTACGTTCATGTTCATGCATTTAGAAATTTTGCATTTTGTTTTAAAATGTTTTGTTCTCGGAGGGAGAGAAGAATAAAGTGCATATTGCCTAGGTCTCTTGGTGGTAACTTTGCCGTCACTAAGGCCAGTCTATATATATATATATTGTATTTTGTATAAAAATTATTATTAATACTGTTGAAGCAGTTTGCACAGCACGAAAACTCCAAGGTGATGCGCACGGAAGGTGATATATGATATGTTCATTTCAACAATTTTCATTTCGGGTCAGCAGGTGACCGGATGTTGGCACATGCCAACACTATATAAACAATTTTGGATGACTGCCTACGGCATTTTAATATGTCGTACAGATCAACACACAGTCAATTACTGTGTTGGTTTTCCTCTACGGACGGGGTGCAGAAGATTCCACCGGTGTTTGTTTTTTTCCTCTACGGACGGGGTGCAGAAAGTGCACGATACCACACGAAAGAACTGTGTCCTGAATTGTGCGGGGTGACTGCGTTCTTTTCAGTACTGATGTTAAAACTGTCACAATACGCACATTGGTCACAAAAATATGTAGAAATGTGCTACACAGTGGATAGCAATTTTTGCCATTATAGAGCATTTTGCATCAGTTTTTTTTTTTTTTTTCAGTTTATGCCAAGTACAAGGCGTATAAACATTTATAGCCACAGACGTGCCTTTCGTTATAAACAATTTCCATGTATTAGACTTTGTATACAGAACAGGCAATTACACGTTTCCTGTGATTTCTACCGTCTGTTTTCTACTGTTTCCGTGATTTCTACTGTCTCGTTTTACAATGCATACATTTACACGTTTCCAGTTTTCTACAGGACAGTTTTCTACAGTTTTACATGTTCCAGTTATATATACTGGGAAAATTTGCCTACGTTTTCAGTTTTCTACAGTTTTCCACTTTCCAGTTTTCTACGGGTCCAGATTCCAGCTATTTTTATTGCTGCCACACATCAAACTTTGTGTTTATTTGTTTACAGTGCAAACGGTTCCAGATGCCAGTCAATTTGATTTCGTAAGGGCAGACATCGGACATTGTGTTCAATACTTTACTATGTGTTTATGGGGTGTGCACAGAATAGACACTCCTCATCATTGCTGTCAATCAACAACAACTTTTGGTGATAAACTTTCTACACAGTGGTAATATTCCATAATCACTTATCATAAACAAGGAACATATGCAGGTATGATAATTTTTGTAAGAAGAAGTGGCCAACAAAATACACAACAATTTTCAGGGATGCCTGATCCCAATGCTTTTGCCTTCTGGTGCACAATTTGAAATAAACTTTTGGAGAACTAAAAAACATTATCAGTGAGAAAAGTAATTTAGTTTGAGTGACTTTGTACAGCCTTGTGCAACACAAATAACAGACTTTCTGATTTGTTGTCCTGAATTCATCAATTTGTTTTATATTTTGATTTTATTGGATTGTGTTTATATTGACAATTGTTTTTTTGTCTTTTATATGCAATATGATGTTTTTTCTATGTGTTTGATTATACTATAGGAGGAAACTTCTGTTTTCAGAGGTTAGTTTTTAGTAGCTGGAAGGAAAGCAGATTGCACTCCAGCACATTTTGATTTTGCCTTATGGTTTTGTTTGTAAAATTGAATTTTTTAATTTGATTTTTTAATTTTAAAATTTTTTTAATTTGTGGATTTTTGATGTTTTAATGGGGAAATGGAGGTAATTTTTAGAAAGGCGTATTGCATTGGTAATTTGCTTAATGTTTTTGATGGTAAATTTTTTTAAAAAAAAGTTTTAAATTTTTGAAATTTTGAAATTTTAATTTTTGGATTTTGGAATTTTTAATGGGGAAATGGAGGTATATTGTCGCATGGTAAACTCATGAGCCAATATTTTCGGGAATGCGACCTAGAGTCTTCTTATTTATTTTGGGGGTCAGCCTTTTCGTTCGGCCATCTGCACTCGAAATAGAAAACCTGGATGTCGAAGCTGCTTTGGATCTCGGATTCGTACCGAAAGATTTAACGGGCGTCCTGTCCTTTTCGGAAGGGTCATAGGGTCCTCGGCGACTTTGAATTAGTGGCCGAAGGAATATCAGTTTCGCAGGGGCTTGAGAAGGGGCTTTTTGTTTTTGGAAGGCCTAAAGCCAATGGCGGTGCTTTGGGGTCAAGGGGTTAAGACCCTGAATCCAATGGGATGTTTGTATGCGCCTCAGGGGCGTGTTTTAAAATCTTGGAGAGAGAGAGTTTTTGAGAATGAAAAAGAGGAGCAGAGAGAAGTTTTGGCGTTGTGAGTGAGAACAGATACTCCAGCAGCATTGTCCTCAACCATGAGAGGCTGTTCATTCAGCGAATGCTCGGTGAGTTACTCATTTAAGGGCCTATGCCCGATTTGCATATTTTCTCTCTCTCTCTCCGGATTTAAGGATATTTAAAATATTGCATAGGATTGTTTAAATTTAATTTTTAATTACCATCTTTCACATTTTAGTCTATGAGACTACATATACGTTTGTAATTGTTTATTTATTATCTTAAAGGGGTATACTTTCCATTTTGAATATTTTGAATCAATTTTGTTGTAAATATTTTATATAGTGTAAATAAATTAATGTTTGTAAATACACACGGCCTTTTTCTTCTTCGCGCTCTTACCGGGCGTGTCCTAAAAAGGAAGTTACCTTAGGACAGTCCGTGATAATTTTTTTTTTGTTCCAGACTTCATTCGTTTCCCTTGGGGGAAAGTTACTTTTCCTTCGGGTGTGTGCATTGTCGAGTATGGTATAAATTAAACGATTTATTAAAGCGCTTAACCCTTTCGCGACGGCGGCATTCTGGAACTGCCGCGGCCCAAACGAGGGAGCGCTTCGCTTCCGACCTGTTCCCAGGAGACGGCAATATTTTTGCGCTAAGCCTAACTCTCGAAAAACATTCACTAAAAATCACCTATTCAACACAGAAATCTATTTTTTTCAGGAATAAAAGAAATATTTATTTTTTATTTGATGTATATTTTTCATACAAATCTGAATACAAAATACTCGTTAGTTGCTCCCATTGTTTTATCCGAAATAAATGAATAATTTCACTGTCTCTAAAACCTCCCCCCCCCCCCAAAAAAAAAAAAAAATACTCCCTTATATTCCTATGATTCACCAACGAAATCATAAAGCTGAAATAAAAAAAACCGAAACTCAATTATAAAATTGTTGATGCTGCGAGAATTGTTCTGTCTGTTTATATTATAAAATCATGTTTCACCGCTCCAAATGGAGAAATAATTCATTGGATCCTCCTTATCCTAAGGTCATGTATCTACAAAATACATTGTAGTTAGTTCCACGGACATTTAATGCCATCTAGTAGACAAATGAAACGTTCCATGTGAAAGCACGCATGCGTGCCACTCCCCGTTTACGGTAAAATTTCCTCCGTCACGAATGCGTGCCGTCCGTCCTTGAATGCAAGTTCGCAGCCGACACGCGGGCTAGTGGAGAACAGCACGCAATAATTGCATTCATTTGAATCCGTAAAACCGATTTTTCAAAATTTTTCTTTTAAATTTTGAAAAAAGTCTACTAAAAACGAATTAAGTTATGAGAAAGTCGAGTTGATCTATACTCTAGTTATTTTTTTAAAACTCGTAACCTATTTGACGTACCCATTGAGATGAATTGCGCAGGGTAATAGTACACTCGCACTTTTAAACAGCAATAATAATTAATTATAGTTTCATATTGAAATCGTTATAAATTGTTACATTGCCATATAATAGAAGCTAACACTAAAAAGCTTTAAATGTTTACGAATAACTAATTGTTTTGCGATTTGTTACAAAACCCATTGAGATTATATATAAAAACCAAAAATCTTATTCTAAACGACACTGACTATTAGTTTAAAATGTCAACATTTGTAAACCGTCATAGGAATTGAACGGAGACGCTTAATGGATATCTTACGTTGCACTTCTTTTTACTTTCCTTATATACAATAATGTATAAGGAAAGTATTGTGACGGGGTCGAAAATTCGAATTCGAATTTCCGACGGGAGAGTAAGTTTCAAGCATCCCTGATCATGAATCGAACATTATTGAAGTGATATCTGAGTGTGTGTGTGTGTGTCAGTGAGTCTGTGGCGACGATAATTGACTAACGAATGGACCTATTCGAATAAAATTTGGTACAAAAATTGCAATCCGTAAACACTGGAAGCCTATTGTTTTTTACGCAATCGAATGTTCAGAACCCCCTAAAGTTTCGAGAGAAATTTTGAAAAAATCGTCAAAAAATCATAACCTCTAATGAAGTTACGCAAATAGACATTTCATTAGAAAACTATTGACATAAATTTTAGAACACTAACATGAACCGTTCTCGAGATATTGCACATTTTTCAAAAAAAATATCAAAAAGTTATATAAAAAATATTTCGTTTTGAAAAACATGTTTACTTTTCATATGTAATACCATGCGATAAATTTGATGACATCATTCTCGTAGATCTAGCTCGTTCCATTCATGAAAAAAGATGCTTTGAGTAATACTTTTATATTTGAACGCCAATAGTCATTTATCTGCTGTAAGAATAACATATTTCTCCGTCCATAACGGTTGACGAGATTTTGGCGAAGAATTTGGTGGAATGTCGCCAACTTGATGACATTTTAAATGTTATTAAATTAACGAAAAACTCACCAAATGGATAAAAATGACGTTAAATCAATGTAAATGACGACTCATTGACGAAAATTCAATTTCTCGGAAATAATATAAATATCTACTATAGAAATACATATATTTTTTTTACTTCAAATGTAGAAAAGTAATTGCATTATATACGGAAAGTCATGTGCTGCCCACATCAGATTATTTATTTTGTAGAAATTCAATAAAATCCTATAGGGGGGGGGGCTTTAATTAGTCTGGCAGTTCCGAGATTAAATTAAATTGGTATTGCATAATTGTTTATATTAGTAACAGGAAGCCTATCTCTCCTACGAAACTTAACATTATGTATGCAAATGATGTTTAATGTGAACTATAATTGTGAAAATGCATCTTATAAATGCGCAGTGTCATATTTTTGCTGTATTACACAGCTATAGACCATGAGATATAAAGATACTGTAATTATTGATATTTTCAATATTACTTTAGTAAAAGCTTTTTTTTTTTTTTCATTTATATATTTTTATAAGAGATGAACTAATTATCGCAATGGTATAAAAATGGTACTAAAATAACTTTTGCAACTGTGTCAGCACTTCCATTTTGGCGTATGTTGACCATTTCATGGTTTGGTAGTTTGTTTTACAAACGCAACTAAGATGTTTTAATCGTCAACTGTGAGTACGCGAATAATATTTCGCAGCGAGAATAGAACAGATTCTTATAACGAAAAACCGATCCAAGGTTATTCAATTATAATGTTATCTGTAAGGCACTTCCATTACAGATAACAGTATCCTTGGATCGGTTTCGCTCTTATTTTGCGCTCATCAGCTCATGAAATAGCGGTTAAATGCAATGGCAGCAGGCAAACCTGCTATTTGTCGCTCTTCTGCCAACTTCTATGGGAACTTAAAATGTCAGTTTCTCCCCGTAGCCGGCATAAAATACATTCAAAATGTAGCTTGAGCTACACGAAGCTCAAAATCAAAAGTTCAAGTTCAAAATCAAGTCCTTGTTCAAAATTACAAAAACCCAACAGAAAGGTGCTGCGCTCCTCTAAATAAGGAAGATACTTCCATTACAGATAACAATATCGATGAGTCGATTTCGCAATTATTATTTGTTCATCAGCATGGAATAATCATTGTATTTTTAGGTGTGAAAAGAAAAGTAAAACTTTTCTGGTGTTTATTCACAAAAAACAATGTGAATGATATTTGCGTTTACATATTTTAAATCATGACTCATTTATACCTACTATGTACTATTAAATTATTATTAAATGCATTAATACAACAAGCAATACAATAAAGGCGAATACAGCACCAGAGAGAAAAACACAACATAAAACAAAGCAAAATTTTTGTTAACTTACGGTTTAGGGATAGATAAACTATAGAAATTAAACTATAATAAAAAGATAAACTATAATAAGGAGAGATTGGCAACAAGGCAATACAATAATCAACTAAAACTATACTTAAAGTAATTAATTAGAATCATGAAAAAAATACTCTTAGAAGAATTTTCAATTTATACTTAACACTGTTAGGTGACTTTACAGACTTCAGTTCATTAGATAAAGCTTTGAAATTTTTAGAGGATAAACACAACACATTCTCATGCGAACTTAAGGATGATCTTAAGGAATAACATAGTTGTAGTTGAAGAACGAGTGGAGCTGATGTTGCAATTGATTTTTAAGTAGTTGTTGTTTTTATATAGAAAGTGAGTGCATTTTAAATTATAAAGCTGGCGAATACTAAACATGTCAAACCGATTCCTTAACCCAGTAAAATCTCATCATTAATATTACGCAAATTCATTTGATGCAGATTCGACTGGACTTTAATCAAAGGATACATATTAGAAAAGTAACCACCACCCGAAGTACACAACCCTTAATAAATTCTATATAAGCTAAATTTTTATTATTGCAGGATGCCTCTTCTAATATTTCGTAATAATCATTTTCATATGAAAACCATACATTGAACACAAGCGCCTTTACGAAACACATTTTGTTCGCAATATAATGCGAATGCTGTGAAATGCAATGCCTACTGAACAGTCATTACTCCATACCGAAGTGAACGTACTTGGGGGAAAAGTCTGAGAAAACGATTAAGAACTCACTCGAGATTGTTTTGAAAGATGACGATTAGCACACTTCTCGAATAGAAGCAGCATCTTAACGTGAAATGCTTTATACGGCGTCTCCTTGATGAGATATAAGTAAAAAGAAGCTGAGATTAATATATATTGACTTGGATACTGCATGCATAGAAGACGGAAATATTTTGTATTAAATTGCTTTAATAAATAACACTAGTTTGGATCTGCTGCAAAGGAAATTTGAGATGTATGGGTGCAAGATAAAGTTTTGTTGCAAGGGGAAGTTAATTTATACTCAATTTAAGTGCTGTTTAATTCGAAAATGCATTCAATTTTTGCATATTATGTACTGTTTTTATGCATTTTAAGGCTTCAGGAGTTTCTAAGGACGTGGCTTATAATGCTTCTAAGAAAAGCATTTCCAGTACATTTTGGTGAAAATATACCAATATACCGGGTAATTCAAAAGTTCGGAGCAAATGTAAAACGCGATAAAAAATATCTATGGGTCGGAGAGACATGCGGTTTGCAGATTAATATTCACAGTGGTGGGAGATTTTGTATAGCATGACAGAAATAGTCCAAAACCACGACACTAGGGGCGCTGTTGCAAAAACACGAGAGGTAATGATTGTGAGATGAGATATTTTATTTCAGCATGATTTACAGTTGCAAGTGCTCCACGTGTCCACCACCACATTCCGGTACTGCGTGCAGTCGCAGTATTGCGCCTAATAAAGCATATTACCATCGTAATTCTATATCAGGCGTAATACTGCGATTGCACTCAATACTGTAATGTGATTGTGAACGAATTGAGCTCTTGCAGCTGTAAATCATGCTGGCATAAAATATCTCATCTTACAAGTATTACCTCTAGTTGTTTTCTCTGCAGCAGCGCCCTTAGTGTCGAGATTTTGAACTATTTTTTTCCATGCATGCAAAATCCCCCACCACTTTGAATATTAATCTGTTAACCGCATGTCTCTCAGACCCATAGATATTATTTTATAGCGTTTTACTTTTGCTCCGAACTTTTGAATCTCCCGGTATTTATAGCATATTATAAAATATTTATTCACCTATAGACGCGCAATTTGCATACATACATTGCGCATTTTTACAAGCCCCAAACACATCAATATGCTTCACATTTAAAGAATCGTGGTTTGTGATGATGGTATTGTGCCATCGGAGCTCTATGCAGTGAATTCGAAGAACCTCTACAACAGCCTACATTCCAAGCTTTCGACCTTCTTCCATAGCTTTTTATGTGACCTAGACTCCGAAGTCTCTTGGGGTTACTATTCACAGCATCATTTTCCCCCTCTACTGACAGTGGCCTTGGATGGGAATAAACTATCTGTGAATCGTAAGTTCCCGAAATGCTAGAAAAGTAACAAAAGCAATGTGCAACAATTTTATTTCTCTCATACGAATGAGGAGGCATAATCCATCAGATAGAAACGACGCAAATCTAATTAGATAACAATGGATAAAATCGGCTAAACGTTTTATTTAAATGCATCAAAAATCTAGGTAAATTCTAAGTCAAGTGGTAAATGTTTTATGCACATACGTTTTTGCTGAAAGAAGTATAAATATTCTTAACACTCAATGAACAAACGAATATATTTGACTTATGGTGAAACATTTGTTTATAATTCATAACTTTTTCCAAGTGATTACTCACGATTTCTCTATATATTTGCTTTTGCACCAAATTTATTTGCGTCTGGTTGAACAAGGTGGGTCTGTGGTTGAAGCATTGTGTATTTATATCATGCAGTTGGAAATAAAGAGTTAAATTCCTACGGAGGAAAAGCTTATAAATATAATAATGCTTTGAAATTCATATCTAGATATCACTGGAATTAGTAAAGTCTCATCTGTTCTCATTTGACATTGGCCAGATCTGTACATATAAGACTGTTTGACATAAGATAGATTTAATTATAGGACATTTATTCTCATTTGACATTGCAGTGTACGGACTTCTGATTATTTTCAATGACATTTCCCGAACTAAGAGTAAAAACAGTAATTATTTATAACGTCTGATGCCATGTAGTGACGGTAAAACCTGGCTGCATGACTTCTCCACAGTCACGAACAAAATGACGGATTGAACAGTGACATAGAATCCTGCCACATTACAAACGAGTATAGTATAAGCATGTGTGAGCCAAGGTAATTATCTTCGACAATTCAGACGATTATTTTCGAAGTCCAACACCATATATAGTGTTGTACACCATATATATTGTTGTACATCATATATATTGCTGTACTCCATATATATTGTTAAACAATATCAAACGTATTAAAACGAAGTTTTGACTTTTATTGTTTTCAGTGTCAGTTTCCCTAAATGTGATTGGCTTAAATACTAGTTTGAATATATTTAGCAATGTTTAGTATTCTTTTGGATAAATACAGTTAATTTTTTAAGAATATGCAAGTAAAATTTAGATATATGTATCTCAAATGATTAAAATTACCAAAATAATTAAATGATGTTTTAAGAGCAGAATGAATTATAAGATGGTAATTTTGGGGCTGAACAGAAGAAACACGTTTAAATCCAAATATAAGACTCTCTCCATAATTGGATAAAAAATATAAAATAAATCTCCAAAAATAATAAAAATATAAAATACTTTCTCCAATATAATAAAAATATAAATCAATTCTTAAAAAAATCTTGGGGATTATAGCATACTGGGAAATATTGATGAACTTATATCCATTGATGAATTCAACTAGAAACTTGATGGATTATATCTTCGATATAAAATAACTGCTCCATTGAGTTGGTTCAACTGGTAAACAAACTGCCTTTTAGCCATTTTGGATAAAATGAATAAAATTAGTTATGGGATTTCGTCTTCCTAAAAATAAGATAGCTTTACCTGGAACCATAATCGCTGAATGGCATTGACATTAATCTTTAATTGCACGGTAAAGACCGAATTACGCTGCTAACTGAATCGCAAAGGATTAGTGAACACTCTTAACTAAGGATCATCTAGACATTTCGACTGGCGAGGATTACGGATTTTGGTGATATGAAGCGGCAAATAAGACTCAAATAATAAAGTATTCCCAAAATGCTCAATATAGACAGTTTTTATTTGACTATGTTTGAGGAAAAGTTTATGATTAGAGATTAATATTGCTAAAAAAGAATGCTAGTAAAAATGCGTTATTAAGGGAAACTGGACTAGCAGATAAGTTTGTATAAACCGGCACAACACTTTGAAAAGAAACATGCATAATAAGCATATAAATTATTTTTAACAAAACATATATTGTAAACAAGAAAGATCAATCATGCTTAAAGCATTGATTATGAAACACTTTCCAACTTCAATGCAATTTTATTTAAAAAAGTCGAAAATGCAATACATTCCTCGGTAATATTTTAAAACTTATCACAATACTAAATTGATTTATTATGTTTGAAAACTTAAACCTTCATTGAAAAACTGAACTTCATTCAAATGACGGCATTGAAATAAAAATTGCCTGGTTTAAATATCTCTAAAATGCAATTCATTCCACGGTAATATTTTTAAAATTATCATAATACTACGATAATTTATTATATTTGAAAACTTCATCAAAAACAACTGAAATAAATTCAAATGACGTCATAGAAAAAATAGCACGAATGGATCTCTCTATAAAAGCAGAATTTCATTCATTTCATTCATCACAATACTATAATAATTTCTTTTATTTAAAAATTAAGACCATGGAGCTACAATTCATAAACTCTATGCTTAAAACTTCATCGAAAAAAATCGTCCTTCTGTTTATAAAATCAATTAATATTTCATTCATATCAGCCATGCAGACTCCATGGAATGAATTATTTTGTGTTAAAGAAATACAGTAATTCTAATACAACTTATTCTACATATTTTGCTGTTTACATTTTACATAGGTGAAAAATAGGCTTAGTTGTAGAAATAATCAAATTTGAATGAGAATTTAAACTCAAATATATTGTCATTGTGTTGTTTTAGTACGTAGATGCACAGAATTTAAGCAAAAATAAAGTAGTTTTAGGACGGATACAACACTCAATATGAATTAAAAAGAACTTAAAAAAATCACGATTTCAAAACAAGATGGATGCCATATATCATTTTGAAGTGGGTCATGTGATCGTTTCATATCATGGTCACGTGATCGTTTCATATAAGAGGTGTAATTATTATTTTAATTTTTATTTAAAAAACTACTGAATATATTTCGCTGAATTTTTTTTTATATATTTTATGGAACAATTTGAATATTACCTAAATTTTCGAAGCAATTTGCGAATTTTAAATCCGCTTAAAAAATGTTTGAAAAATTAAGTTCTATAGGGCTCAATGTATTTCATTTTTTCAACCCGGGTTCAATCCAAAACAAATTGGGTGATATTATTCATTTATATTCCCATAGGTCCTACAGACCGTTTGAACAACATACTAAAATTTCATTTTGATTAAGTCATTTTTACGGCAGTTATCGTGCTAACGGACACACAGACAGACAGACAGACAGACAGACAGAATGAACAAAGTTATAAACACTTTTCAACTTTGTTGTAAAGTGTTAAAAAGAGCCTTCATATGGTGGTAACTGGTGTGCAATATTGGTAACGGGTGTGTAATTAATTGTTCGAAGTAACTAATTTTTAACCTTATTAAATATTTTGCAAACTTATTTCACACAGTCATAATGATTTACCAAAAAACCAGATTATCTTATATTATATGATTTCATGATAATTTTGTTAAAATAATTTTGCTCGTCACATGACGGAAATCAGAAATTGCGAGACATCCCTTCTCATTTGAAGTCATTCCTATCAATGTGGCGGCATTTTTGTCATTTTAGCAACATTTAAAATAGTCACCAAGTTGGTGACGTCACGGTAAATTTCTCGCCAAACGTTACGGACGGACGGAGAAATGTGTTATTCTTATAGTCTACGCTTATGGTCTCTTCAAGATATTGACCTTCCACCATCTGGTTGTCATTTTCATTGATTTAGCGTCATTTTTATTAACTTTGCAACAATTTCGTTAATTTAGTAACATTTAAAAGTCGCCATGTTGGCTACATTCCGCCAAAATCTCGTCAAGCATTATCAACAAAGATATAAGTTATTCTTGCAGCAGATAAATGACTATTAGCTTCCATGTACAAAAGTAATACCTAAAGTATCTTTCCACATGAATTGGAACTAGCTAAATCCACAAGACTAGCGTCACCAAATTTATCGCATGATATTACCTATGTAAAGTGAACATATTTCACAATACGTAATATTTTTTCTTATATTATATGATTCCATGATAATTGTGTTTAAAAATGTGCAATATCGCGAGAACGGTTCACGCTCAATGATGTTCAGGGATGCATGAAACGTGCTCTCCTGACGGAAACTCGAATTCAAAGTTTCAGCCCCGTCATAATACTTCCCTTATACATTATATATATATATATATATATATATATATATATATATAAGGAAAGTAATATTATATATAATACCATACCTAAAATAATATAAATATTAACAAAAAACGTAATATAGACAATATTTTTATTAATTTACTTATATACTAGCAGTTATTCGTACGGAATTATAATATAAAAAATCGTAAAATTCACGATTATGTGCAAAAATTTCTATAGTATTCTAAATGGCATTATTCAATAATTCAAAAAATTCTATAAAAATATTTAATTTAATTCTACAAAAATCTGATATGGGCAGCATATGACTTTCCCTGCAGATTTATATCCTCGTTATCTTTATTTTAATTAAATTTAATTCACTTTTAATTCAATTTTCGTGCTCATTTGATAACTGGACTTATTTTCAAAGGTGGGTAGAGAAAATAAGAAAAATCTAAAGTATCTCGATAACGGCTAGTTCTAGTGCAATAGGGTCTTATTCCATTTATGGTTAGAAATTACGTATTAAACAAACATTTAAGGGATATATTTGAGCATACGCACTTTTTTATTTTAGATTTTGACAATTTTTGCGGGGCATTTTCCAAAATAAAGCAGGTTATATTTTTTCGAATCATACCAAAATCTAATCAGCACCAGGGTAACCCACAAAAGACGTATCTACCGAATTTTGTGAAATTCGGTCCCTTAGTTTTTCAGCGAGAGTGGGTACAGTCTTTTGGGGCCATTTCACAAAAAAGGCGGGTTCTTTTATCCTGTACCAAAAACTAATCAGCATTGTACCCAAAACTACTCAGCTTCAGATTCACCCACAAGTGATTTACCTACCAAATTTTATTAAATTCAGTCAATTAGTTTTTCAGTTAGAGTAGATACAAAATGTTCACAGACACACAGACACACAGACACACACAGACATCACGCTAAAAATAGTTTTTTCATTTTCTAGAGGTCTCGAAACGCGTAGATCCGTCGAAAACTCGAGTTGTTATTTTCGGCATGATTCCATTACTTTCCCTATACATTACCATGTATTGTACGGAAAATAAGAATCTGATGTGGCCAGCACATGACTTTCCTTGCAGACTCAAATTCATTTTTTCTTTATTTCTTTAATAATTCATTAAATTGAGTTTAATTGCACAAAATAACACTAAATTTGAATTTTCAATTCAATTTCTGTTTTTATTTGGTAATGGACATTTGGACATTTTTCCAAAAGCGGCATAATTAAATGCGAAAAATCTCAAATATCTCGAGAACGGTTAGTCCTAGAGTAATAGAGTTGTTCTTAATTTTTTCCTCAACAAAAATCACGCATAAAACAAGCATTTAATTGATATATTTGAACATACGTAGCTTTTTTTAGTTTTGGAGATTTTTGAGGGCCATTTCGAGAAAAAAGACAGGTTGTTCTTTTTCGAATAATACCAAAGTCTAATCAGCACCAGAGTATTCCACAAGTAACTTATATACCAAATTTTGTGAAATTTAGTCAATTAGTATTTTAGCTAGAGTGGATACATTAAAATTTTTAAGAACCATTTCGATAAAAAAGGAGGGGATCTGGTTTTACGAATCGTACCAAAAACTAATCAGCACCAGGGTCATACCCAAGTGACTTAAATTCAACTGCCAGAATTCAGTATACTGTGTACACATCAGTGTTTAGAAAACGTAAACATTTATTGTTTCTATATGGTATTTGACGAATATTTTTGGACTTGCCAAATTATTAATAAGTAGACATTAAAATGCAATTCCCTTTCACATTTAAAAATGATTTGAACTAAACAAGATTTATGTAGACGTGTAAAATTTTAATATAATTGGGTAAGTGTAAGTGGGTAAAAAACCGATTTCAAGATTTGACCCAAACAAATAAACAAACAGAGAAACAAATACATTTAAATAAAACAATGTTATAATGTATTTTAGCATATACTTAATTTCGCTTAAATATGCTAATATTCAATTTTAATAAGCCATGAGTTCAATTGTTTCAAACATTCATTTTGAAAATAACGCTAGAAATAAAATTTTAATATGAGTCCCCAACGTGCAATATTTTACATCCATCGCAATACCGAAAATTTTGACAAAATCTTAAATTATGAGAGCAATATTAAGATGGATCACGGCATATTCGTATCTGAAAGTGCATAACAAATTGCGCGGATAAACGTAACCAATTAATTTATGCGTCTAAATTGAACCGAATCATATGATTGGGCGACGCTGCCATTTAAAGAGAATATATAGTCGAGAGAAATGTGTTCATTAAAATTCAACAAAATTCTATATGTTCGTGGAATAATCGTGAGGTATTTTCTGCATAAATATGCATTGAAAAGTAATTGGATGAAGTAGACTTTGCACATACATTTGTATCAAATGCTTACTCTGTTTGCATTGATAAATAATAAGCTAGAAATAATTACTCGCAGTTGCAAAGGTCCTAAATGCTACTTAAATAATACATTTACAGAATAGCTTCTGCAGACGCAGACGATTTTTGACAACTCCGAACAAGACCACAACCGAAGAGTGGCTCGGTCGACAGCCAATTGTAGGTATTATTCTTCCTCGGACGATATTCCGAGCTATACCCCTTGAAGCAATGTTTCTCCAATGTTTTAATATTTAACAAATCAAAATACTTGTCCACACAATGGATCCACCTCAACCTCTAGGTATTTTCCTGATCGGTGGAGACATAAAAGTTTTCTTTGTGGTTCTTATGTTATTCATTCTTAGTAAATACCCTGCTCCGTAAACGTAAAATGCAAAAAAAATTAACAATAAATAAATACATAAATAAACAACCCTGTCTTTAGAAGAGATATCGAGCATGCTCAGTTCATCGAGAAGAAACTGCAGCTTTTCTCGAAAAAATAAGTTTTTTACTCTTAAGAGCTTGCTTAAAAAATCACAAAAAATAAAATAACGTGATAATTCAGAAGAAAAAGATAATTATAGTTTGAATACGAAATGGAACACAAAGATAACGCGCAATTTTTTTATCTAAACCATATACATAATTGCCTTAATATTCTGTTTGTTAATTCGGTGAAATGAGTATCAGATAACGAAAAAAATACAAAATTCGGTATATTTTTAAAAAATAAATATGAAAGACTTATCCTACAGATTCAGTTCAAACATTGTTCTAAAGTACGTTCTTCGATCTTTTCGCTGGTTTTAGGATGGATTTCGGCGGCTAATGAAACCGGTATTGCAACTATGACATCGCGCAAAATCGTGCAAAAACATGGAACAACTAAAAAAAAAAATATAAATTTTAAAAATCTCATGTGGGCAGCACATAACTTTCCTTATGTAATGCAATGAATTTACTAATTTTACAGCAAAAAAAAAAAAAAAGAAAATGGTTATTCTTATAGTAGACACTTATTCTTTACAAGATATAGAATTTTCGCCAATTAGTCGTCATTTTCATTGATATATCATTATTTTTTTCCATTTGGCGAGATTTTCGTTAATTTGGCAACATTTAGAAATGTCGCCAAGTTATCGATATTCCTTCAAATTCGTCATCAAAATCTCGCCAAGCGGTATGGACGGAGAAATAAGTTATTTTTATAACAGATAAATGACTATTGGCGTTCAAATACAATAGTATTATTCAAAGTATGATTTCTCATGAATGGAATGAGCTAGATCCACGAGAATGGGGTCACCCAATTTATCGCATGATATTACATATGAAAAGTGAACATGTTTCTCAACAGTTAATATATTTTTCCTTATTCATGGGATTTTTTGATAAATTTATTTGAAAAATGTGCAATATTTCGAGAAGGGTTCATGCTAGCATTTTAAAGTTTATGTCAACCATTTTCTAAGAAAAAAATTACATAAGAAATGTCTATTTGCGTAACTTTATTAAAGGTTTTGATTTTTGATGATTTTTTCAAAATTTCATTCGAAAATTTAGGGGTTTTTTGAACATTTGATTGCGTTTAAAAATAATAGGCTTCCAGTATTAACGGATTGTGATTTTTGTACCAAATTCCATTCGAGTCGTTTCATTCGTTCGTGAGATATCGTCTCCGCAGTCTCACTGACACACACACACACGCACACACACACGCACACACATCACCTCAAAAATGTTTGATTCGTGATCAGGGATGCTTGAAACGTGCTTTCCCGTCGAAAACTCGAATTCGAATTTTCGACAACGTCACAATACTTTCCTTATACATTATGTATATCAGGAAAGTAAAAATCTGATTATTTTCAAAGGTGGCGTAACGAAAATGCGAAAAATCTAAATATTCTCGAAACTGCTAGAGATAGAGTATGGGGTGGGTCCTATTATTTTATCGTCAAAAATTAAAGTATGGAACAAGCATTTAATTGATATATTTGAGCATACATAATCTTTTATGTTAGATTTTGATAATTTTAGCAAAATTGACAGGTTTCTATTTTTCGAATTGTACCAAAATCTAATCAGTTCCAGGGTAATTCACAAGTGGCTTATCCTCAAAATTTTGTAAAATTTGGTTTATTAGTTTTTTAGCTGTAGTGGATACAGATATTTTTTGCGTGCCATTTTGCAAAAACAAAGGCAGGTTATTTTATCCCGAAGTGTACCAAAATCTGCAGGTTATTTTATCCCGAAGTGTACCAAAATCTGATCAGCAGCAAGGTATCCCACAAATGACTTACCTACAAAATTTAATGATATTCCGTCAATTAGATTTTGAGATGAAGTAGATATAAAATCTGCTGCACAGTCAGCCATACAGACACACAACACACACACACAAACACACACACACAAACACACACACGCAAGCAGATACTCACACAGACGCCACGCTATATATAGTGTTTTCGTGTTCTAGGGGTTTTAGAACGAGTAGATCCATCAACAACTCGACTTGCGATTTTCGACATAATTCCAATACTTTCCCTATACATTACCATGCTTTGTTGGGAAAGTAAAAAGTAATGCCGAAGCTTTTTTTCCTTGATCCTGAAGAGTATTTGTATCAAATTGCGTCACTCTTCGACGCTTAATACTATACACATATGAACCTGGAAATAAATGAACTATGGTGTGATCTACGCCGCAGTAAAGAATACCAAATCATCCACATTTTTACCTAAGTATTAATTTCCCTTTTTTGCGCGTTTTTTAAATGATGTCAATAGACAAAATCTGAAATAAAATAAATTCCAAAAAACTTCGGTGATTGAACCCAGACCTCCTAGATTACACTCAGACGGGCTATATTCTACACCACTTTTCCAAGTAAGGAATTGCCGTACTTACTTCCCCTTCGAAACAAAGCCGAGGGTTTAACAAAGACGTTTCCCGACGTTAACACATAATTTTGTATTTGGACTCATTATTTTGCATTAGACCACATTTTAAACAAACAGTAACTCGCCCAGAGCCGATGATCAAAGGCGTTCCTCTTGGAGTTGTCCTAGACGCAATGCCTATAAGAGCACCTCAGAAATTAAAAAAATTACCAAAATTAATAAAAACTTCACGTCAGATATACAGGGTGTCAGAAAAAGATTGAAACGCGCCTTTAATTCTTTACTTGTTGAAGATAAGTCGGCAATGTGAATTGTAAAAATGTTGAAAGTAAGCCAGGACATAAGACTACGTTAACGAGATAGTCATCCCATTAAATTTCAAAAAATTACACTTTTTAAATATTTATGCGATCCCCTTAGACAAATTTCGTCAATTAGGAATTTTTTATTTTTAATGCAACAAGATCATTAAAAATACCGTATATATGAATCTTTAAAATTGAGCGAGTTATATTTAATTGAAAATTGAACATTGTGAATGGGGACCATATATCAAATTAGAAATGTAAATTCGTCACACATAAAAAAAATCACAAAAAAAAGATAGAACTGGATGATAATACATGAGATAACCAACAGAGTAGTGTGTAACCACTGTTTCATATGATCTCTGTCTGTGTAATGCGTTATTTAGATGCATTTGTGGTAAAAAATTTTGACTCATATTTATGTATTCTTGATAAAAACAATTCCCATCGTCAATTTATTTATGATCTCTATTTTCACTGATGAAATATCCTTTTACATTGTACGGAATGTGGCTTAAGTCAGATTTTTTTCTTTTATCATAGTTC
Organism: Amaurobius ferox; assembly: GCA_951213105.1. Taxonomy (NCBI): domain Eukaryota; kingdom Metazoa; phylum Arthropoda; class Arachnida; order Araneae; family Amaurobiidae; genus Amaurobius; species Amaurobius ferox. Next base: position 110,997,115 of record OX578147.1, read on the forward strand.
AGTTGATTTTAAAGATACAGATATGCGGTTTTATTTAATGATCTTGTTGCATTAAAAAAAAATTCTGATTGCCTTTATTTGTCTAAGGGGTCGTATAAAAACTTAAAAAGTGTAACTTTTTGTAAATTAATGGGATGACTATTGCGTTAACTTAATCTTATTTCCTACCTAATGTTCAACATTTTTGCAATTAACATTGCTCACTTATCTCCAACAGGTAAAGAATTAAAGCCAGTCTCAATCTTTTTGGGTATACCCTGTAGAGTAAATTCAAAATGGAATGTATCCTGAACTTTACTTCTAACACTTTGACAATAAACGAAATACATACAATTCTTGTTTATTAAACTAATCCAATATCTGGAATATCATAAATTATATTTCACACTCTAATACTTGGAGAGTTTTACAATGTGAGAAACAGTATTGCTCAAGAAATTGCAAATTCAAGTTATACACCCTCTTTCAAATTATTCTACATTTGTTAATTCCATTTTATCAAGTATTTAAGCATATGCAGTTCAATAATTAAAACTACATCTTACATAACCACCAAAATATAAGTTAAATTATCAGACAAGCTAAATCACAAAGCTCCATAACAAATTTCAAATGTGGATTAAATATTTAATCAGCATATACCATACGCTTCTCAATGAAACAAACGTATAATCTACTATATGAATGCTGTATAATGAGATAAAAGGCAGATACAGTATACGCTCTGCAGACGTTTTAAAGTGAAAGAGAAAACGATTAAGAATTCTCTCGAGATTGCTTTGAAAGAGGACGATTAGAGATGTTCTCGAATGCAAGAATCGCGTTTATAGCACTCCACTGAAAACATCGAATACAAAGTATTAAATGCAAAAGTGAGAGTTTAACTTAGATAGAATTTGAGATAAGGGCACTAACTATACTTCTGTTTTGATATTATATTAAAATATAAAGTACAATTAAACCTTCTTAATGAAATAGCCATTTTGGCATATAATATTCTGTGAATTGTGAGTAATATAAGCCGTTTTATGAAGATTATTGATACTTTACCTAACGTTACATACTTAACGTTATTGATTTTTACTTTATCTAAATGCATATTATAATATATAGGAAAAGTATTGTGACGAAGGCGAAAATTCGAATTGGAGTTTTTTATGAAAAAGCACCATTTATATAAGCTTCCCTAAACACGAATTAAAAGTTTTTGAGGTAATGTTAGTGTGTGTGTATTAGCGTGTATGCATGTTATCTTGTGTGTGTGTTTGTGAGTGTGTGCTCGTAGATGGGATATTTCTCGAACAAATGAAGCGTTTAGAAAGTAATTTTGTACTATTAAAGTTGTACTATTATAAGATGCGTTAATATTATAGATTTTAAACGCAATCGAACACATACATGGAAGACCCCCTCTAAATTTCGAATGAAATATTGCAAAAATCATAAACAATAAGGACATTCAATAATGTTGAATAAGGAATCTTTTTATATGTAAAATTTTATGATAAAACGAAATGCTATAAACTTTAGAACGCTATCTTGAACCTTTATCGAGACGTTTCATGTTTTCCTAATAAATATAACTAAAAATTATATAAAAACAAACAATCGACTGTCATTAAATATGTAAAACTCTGAGCCCAATTTGGTTACCCTGGAGTCTCGTTTGTCGAAATATCGCCAACTTGGCAAGCTTTTAAATGTGGTGCCAAATTCACGAAAATGTAACCAAATTGGCCAAATTAATATTAAAGTTACAAAAATTATGCCAAAGAGATGAATTAATAATTAACATCTTTTAATGGAATATAGTACTTATCAAATGCTACAATTATGAAGTTATATTTGCGTAAAATATAAGTTACTTCAAAATAATTTTACATGTTGTCATTCAAAAAATTGCCAAATGCCAGTAAACTTTTCAAAGTTCAAAATATTGTGCATTGTATCTTATTCTCTATTATTTCGCATTGAATGAAGTAAAGTGCTTGTATTAAATCGGATATTTATGTTAGGAATGGGCCTATGTTACGTATTTATGGTAAGAATATTATGTTAGGGATATGTAATCGAATATTTAGTTAATCAAACATCAATAGTGTTACAAATAGTTATTTTTCGATATCCGTGGAAACATTTTACTTTGGATATTTACTTAGTTAAAACTCTATTGTATTAATTCGAATATTTATGCTAGGGATATGGGGTTATGATAGGTATTTATGCTAGAAATATAATGTTAGGGATATTTAATCGAATATTTATGTTAATCAAACATCAATAGTATTATAAATAGTTATTCTTTCGATATCCGTTGTTATTTTTTACTTTGGATAAATTTACTTGGTTAAAACGCTATTGTATTAAATCGAATATTTATGTTCGGGATATGGGGTTATTTCAGGTATTTATGTTAGGAATTTTGATGTTAGGGATATGTAATCGAATATTTATGTTAATAAAACATCAATAGTAGTATAAATAATTATTCTTTCGATATCCGTTTTTTTTTCACTTTGGATATATTTACTTTTTTTAAAGTTCGTTTAAATAATACATCAATGGAAATATAAATATTAGATATTTCAATTATTATAAAAATAAAAATGTGCGTCAAAGTTTCAGTGAGATATGAAACATATTTCAACGGAGTCTTGAGAAGTACAAAATTAAAAATACAATGTCGACAGCACATGACTTTCCCTGCAGACTCATTTTCATGTTCTCGTTATTTTTTCAGTAATTCATTAAATTGAGTTTAATTGCACAAAAAACCCAGCCATATTTACTTTAAATTACACCGAATATGCCATTTTAATTCAATATTCGTTTTTTATTTAGTAATTGAACTTATTTTCGAAAGTTACCGTGGCGGAAATGCAGAAAAATTAAAATATCTCGAGAACGACCAGATCTAGAGTAATGGGGTTAGACTTATTATTTTCATCATCAAAAATTACGTGTAAAAAAAGCTTTTAATTGATATATTTGAACTTACGTGGTCTTTTATTCTTAGATTTAACGATTTTTGATCGACATTTCACAGAAAATGCAAGTACTTTTTTTATCAAATCGTACCACAATGTAATTAGCACCAGGTTACCTTACAAGTGATAACTACCAAATTTTGTGAAATTGGCTCTAATAGTTTTTCAGGTAGAGTGGATAGAGGAAATTTTTAAGATCCATTTCTTAAAAAAATACATATTCTTTTATCCTGAATCCTACCAAAATCTAATCAAAACCAGGGTACCCACAAGAGACTTACCTACCAAGTTTTATGAAATTCGATCAATTAGTTTTTCAAATAGAGATCATACAAATTATGTAAAAACAAACAGACACAGATACACAGACGTTACATTAAAATTATTTTCGTATTCTAGAGGTAACAAAACGTGTAGATCCGTCGAAAATTCGAGTTGCGATTTTCGGCAAGATTTCAATACTTCCCCTATACACCATGTATTGCAAGGAAAATAAAAATCTGATGTGGGCAGCACATGGCTTTCCCTGCAGACTTATATCCACGTTCTCTTTATTTTATTTAAATTTGATTCACTTTCAATACAATTTTTGTTCTCATTTGGTAACTGGACTTATTTTCAAAGGTGGCGTAGAGAATGCGAAACAACAAAAATGTCTTGGGAACGGCTAGTCCTAGTGTAATGGAGTCGATATTTTTCTTTCTTCGTTAAAAATTACGTGTACAAGTATTTAATGGATATATTTGAGCATACGTGGTTTTTTATTTTAGATTTTGGCGACTTTTGCGGGCCATTTCGAAAAACAAGGCAGGCTGTTCTTTTTCGAATCATACCAAAATCTAATCAGCATCAGATCATCCTACAAGTAACTTATCTACCAAATTTGGTGAATTTTGGTCAATTAGTATTTTAGCTAGAATGGATAAATGAAATTTTTACGGGTCATTTCGCAAAAAAAGGCATGTTCTGTTATTACGAATCCTACCAAAAACAAATCAGCACCAGGGTCTCACGCAAGTTACTTACATGCATAAATTTATAAAATTTGGTCCTTTAGTTTTTTAGTTAGAGTGGATATATACATTGCACAGACAGACAGACAGACAGACAGACACACAGACACGCACTCATACGTCACGTTAAAAATAGTTTTTTCGTATTCCAGAGGTCTCGAAACGTGTAGATCCGTCGAAAACTCGAGTTGCGATTTTCGGCATAATTCCAGTACTTTCCCTATACATTACCATGTATTGCAGGGAAAGCAAAAATCTGATGTGGGCAGCACATGACTTTCGCAGTGAAATTACACTGAATTTTCCCTTTTAATTCAATTTTCGTTTTCATGTGGTAACTGCATGTATTTTTGAAGGCGGAGTAGCAAAAATGTAAAAAAAAAAAAAAAACTAGTCCCTTGAGAACGGATAATACTAAAGAAATGGGGTAGATCTTATTCCTTTTAACGTCAAAATTTAAGTACAAAACATGCAATTAAATGATGCGCTTGAGGATACGTAGTCTTTTATTTTATATTTTAATAATTTTTGCGGGGGAATTTTGCAAAATAAAAAATAAAAAAAAGCAGGTTAGGTTTTTCGAAATAGTGCCAAAAGCTAATCTGCACCAGGGTAACCTACAAGTGACTTATCTGCCAAATTTTGTAAAATTTGGTAAACTGGTTTTTTAGATATAGTGGATACAGATGATTTTTGATGATTTTTGATGATTTTTGATGATTTGGCTAATTCGCAAAAAAAAGTCGGGTTCTTTTATCCCCGAATAGTACCAAAATCTAATCAGCACTAGAGTCACCCGCAAGTAACTTACCTAACAAATTTTGCAAGATTTGGTCCATTAGTTTTTTTGTTAGAGTGGATACATACATTTCACAGACAGACAGATTGTTTATTTCTTTAATAATTCATTGAATTCAGTTTTATTGACACACACAGATGTCACGCTAAAAATAGTTTTCCCTATACATACCAAGTATTGCAGGTAACGTAAAAAGGTAATGATTGATCGGAAGAATCACACACTTCAATCTTGACTATTTAGTACATAAGGAAAGTTTGTGTAGTGAAAAGGAAAAAATTTGTGATCTGTGTCTGTATGTCTGCAATGGAAAACGTACGGCCTTGAAACTTGGTACATAGGTACTTATCGACGTACACATGTTGCGAGGTCCCTTTATATATATATATCATATATAATTATTGTAATTTACATTGAAACATCTATGGGACATAAAACAGTAATATTCATAAGAATTTCCACTGTCCTTTTATACATAATGTATAAGAAAAATATTGTGGCGGGGTCGAAAATTTGAATTCGAGTTTTCGACGGGAGAGCACTTTTCAAGCATCCCTGATCACAAATAGAACATTTTAGAGGTGATATCTGTGTGTGTGTGTGTATGTGTCAGTGAGTCTGTTGAGACAATATCTCACGAACGAATGGATCGATTCGAATGAAATTTGGTACAAACATTACAATCCATGAATACTGGAAGCCTATTGTCTTAAAACAAAATCGAATGTACAGAACCTTCCAAATTTTTCGTGTGAAATTTTGAAAAAATCATCAAAAAATCAAAACCTTTAATAAATTTAAGCAAATATACATTTATTATGTAATTCCTCCTAAGTAAATGATTGACATAAAGTTTGGAACGCTAGCATGAACCGTTCTCGAGGTATTGCACATTTTTCAAATAAATGTATCAAAAAGTCCCATAAATTAAAAAAAAAAATTAACTGTTAAGAAACATGTTCATTTTTCACATGTAATATCATGCAATAAATTTGGTAACATCATTCTCGTGGATCTAAATCGTTCCATTCACGAGAAAAGATACTTTGAGAAATACTTTTGTATTTGAAAGCCAATAGGCATTTATCTGCTGTAAGAATAACTTATTTCTACGTCCATAACTCTTGGCGAGATTTTGGCGACGAATTTAGAGGAGTGTCGCCAACTTGGCGACATTTTAAATTGTCGCAAAATTAACGAAAATCTCGTCAAACGGATAAAAATGACGCTAAATCAATGAAAATGACGACTAATTGACCAAAATTCAATATCTTGGAAAGAATATAAATATCTACTATAAGAAAAACCTATTTTTTTATTGTAAAAGTAGTAAATTCATTGCATTATGTAAGGAGAGCCATGTGTTGCCCACATCAAATTCTTTTGTATTTTATTATGGAAGCCTTTAAAAATCTAAAAAAAGAAAATTCAATATGTTTGAAAGAATATAAGTATCTACTATAAGAATAACATTTTTTTTTAACTCTGAAAGTAGTAAACTCATTGCATTATACAGGGAAAGTTATGTGTTGCCTACGTCAGATTTTTTTAAAAAAGGAACTATAATTGTATTACTATATACCATAAGCTCCTCTGAGAAACAAACTGGTAAACGACAATGCAAATGCTGGAAAATAAATTAACTCAAATAGTCATTAAACTCTCAGCATACAACTTAAGGAAAAGTAAATGAAAACGATTAAGAATTCCCGTGAGATTGTTCGAAAGATTACAATCAGCAATGTTCTCGAATGCAAGCTTCAAATTTACCATTCTCCACTGTGAACATGGTTTACAATGTATAAAATTCTTCAGCAAATGTAACTTAGCTAATCAGTGATAATAATAACATTGGCTTGAATTTTGGTTTAATATTATTTTTAAGAATGGACGGCGGTCCTTAATAGAATATTCATTTTGTCATTGGTGAAATATTAGAGTAATTATTAGCATAATGAACAGTCTCATAAAAATATTATTTTATTTATAAATCATATTGTTTGTAGAATAGAATGGATAACCATTTGTGATAACTTAGAAAATGTTATCTTTTCTGAATTTCTTTTCATTTATATAATTTAATTTTAATTTAACAATAATTAAATATATTAGTCGGGTTGTACTCGTATTAAGTTCAATTGCATCAATTTGATTATATATGTGACTGTATTATTTGATTGAACTTAACAGTATTAATTTAATTTACATTCTACGTACCCTTACATGTAGCTGTGATGGCGTAATGAAAATAAATAAAAATCTGATGTGGGCAGCACATGACTTTCCTTATATAATGCAATAAATTTACTACTTTTACAGTTAAAAATATGGTATTCTTATAGTAGATACTTATATTCTTTCCAAGATATTGAATTTTCTTCAATTATTTGTCATTTTCATTGATTTAGCGTCATTTTTATCCATTTGGCGAGATTTTCGTTAATTTGACAACAATTAAAAATCCAAGTTGGCAACATTCCGCCAAATTCGACGCCAAAAACTCGCAAGGCGTTATGGAAATAAATTATTCTTGCAGCAGATAAATGACTATTGGCGTTCAAATACAAAAGTATTACTCAAAGTATTCTTTATCCTGAATGGAACTAGCTAGTTCCACGAGAATGATGTCACCCAATTTATCGCATGGTATTACATATAAAAAGTGAACATGTTTCTCAATAGTAAATATATTTTTTTTATTTTATATAACTTTTTTATAATTTTTTTGAAAGATATGCGATATCTTGAGAACGGCTCATCTTAGCGTTCTAAAATTTATGTCAATCATTTTGTAATGAAAAATTACATAAGAAATGTCTATTTGCGTAACTTTATTAGCGGTTTTGATTTTTTGACGATTTTTTCAAAATTTCACTCGAAAATTTAGGTGGGTTCTGAACATTCGATTGCGTTTAAAAACAATAGGCTTCCAGTGTTTATGGATTGTGATTTTTGTACCAGATTTCGTTCGAATCGGTCCATTCGTTCGTTAATTATCGTCTCCACAGACTCACTGACACACACACACACACACACAGACATCACTTCAAAAATGTTTAATTCGTGATCAGGGATGCTTGAAACGTGCTCTTCCGTTGAAAACTCGAATTCGAATTTTCGACACCGTCACAATAGTTTCCTTATACATTATGTATATAAGGAAAGTAATACATTCCCATGAAATTTTAAAATAAATAGTAAATTACTAACCAAATATAGTATTGAACACCCGGCCAAAAAACTCAAAGTATTGAACAGCCTAGATAAGCTGTCTTGTGGTATGACACGACATAATTCTTAAATTTATTAGTGGCATATCTTGTTGTCTATCTGGTTCCAGAACATTGCAATAGCAAGCACCAGAAGGAGCTCAATCACAGATCATTCACGATTCATCGAATCGTGAGGCACAAGAAAATGACATAAAGTAAAGAGCCAATCATCAGCAATGGAATAGGCTGCATCTAGGCAAAGGAGGAGCCATGTGC